>APFE031143153.1:0-12588 GCA_000404065.3 Pinus taeda | reverse complement strand
AATTACAGGTTTTTCCCGTGTCGCGTCCGCGTCGCGCGCGCGGACATTTTGAAGGACTGCTCGGAATTTTGCAAACTTGCCATTTTTGGAAAGGGCATGCAAAAAGAAAAATTACCAATACTTGGGAGAAGCTGGATTTTGAGATTTGAGCCTCCAAAAGCTCAAAATACATCAAAAAAATGACTTTCTGCCCACTTTTTGAGTTGCAGAAAGTGACCTTGGGAGAAATGGTTTTTGAGGGGGCCAAACAACTCCAAATTCAGAAATTCCACTTGGGATGGAAAGTAGACAGGCCAAGCTTTCCAATGAGCTATCTTGCACTTGATTTGGACCAGTGGAACCCACTCAAAAGATGCTGCAAAGGTGTGCGGACACGAGAGACAGGGGGCGCGGACATGAGAGAAAACTTTGCCAGAAATGACTTTTTGGGTCAAAAAACACTGTTTTGACTATGGTTGATTACTTTTACTTGTAGATGATGGGCAAATGTAATATTTTCATGGCACTTTGATGGATTTTACCTCTCTTTACTCTTCTAGAAGCTTCTTTGATGTAAAAAGTGAAAAATTAATGCATGAATCAGTTAGCTAACTTTTAGAGGCAAGTTGTTGAGCTGGCCTATTATCTAGTGATTGATTTAGAATTTGTTGTAACAGCTCCTAGGAGGCTGAGCTCGACCCCTAGAGGTGGGGAAAGAGGTTTGAACTTCTATATTATGCCCTCTCTTTCTCATTTTGTGGGTTGGACTCTAGAGGGAGAAGGGCTATTGTATTTTTGACTTGTATTTTCTGCAATTTGAGGAAAAGGAAGGCCAGGGTTTTGCAGACTTCATTGTGGATTCTTGTGGATTATTATGTTGATGGTGTGTTTCCTACTGTTATTGTAAGTGTGTTTATGTGTTTCATTCCTTAATCTCTTGCTGCTGTTTAAACAAAAGAAGTGATAAAGTTTGAATTCATGCATGCCATGCTCAGCTTTCAATTTTGTTTAAATTTTATGTTTTCCACCGTCTAGAGAGGATTCAAATCCATTTTTTCCCTCTTTAGCTTTCCTCCTTTCTTCTTTGATCATCTATTTCAGACTAAAGGCATCAGCATAGATTCCTACCTTGCCCCAAGGAATCACCTGCAAAAACTGAGCTCAATCCCCGCACCCTGAATTGCACTCCCTCCAATTGCCACCAAAAACCCAAAAACTCTAAACCAATCTCCAATATCAGTTTACTAGCCTAAAATCCTTGTTCCTAATTGGTCAACTCATCCTATTGACAAAATCCATTGAGTTTTGACCCGAGAGAGCCTTCTCATACCTCGTAGGGCTAGCTACGAGGTGAAATGGTTTGATGTAGCCTTGAGAGTTTGTCTATCTCAGCCTAGGTGAATTCCAAGTGCTAACAGGAATAAAGGTTGGGTATTTCTATCCACATTCAACAATTTCCCATACATAAGCTCCTAGTGCCTGCAAATATGATCTCATTATGATTTTCCAAAATATAAATCTAGTTCCATTAAAGAAAGGTGGCTTGATAGAAGATACTCCCTCTTAATTTGTCATATTGAAAGATATCCCTTTAAGAAATCAAGCTTGTTTTGTGGGACCTTCTCTGATACCAATTATAGAAAAAATACTAACGATGTGTGTGTGTGTGTGGGGGGGGGTTGTTGAATCAATATTTTAATTAACTTAAAATTTAAATTTCACATTCATAATTTTGTACTCTATTGTTATTTATGCAACCCATGTGTGTACGTGACTTTAGTGAAATAAAATTGTGTATATCTAGTTTACTTAAGTTGTCATAACTTCCATCAATGAATTAATTTTAACCATTGCATAATCAATACATTAACCATCCAGTATGTAGTAAAGAGTAAGTAAATCATAACACATAAGTAACACACATAGAACACCATGATTTTAGGTGGAAACCCAATGTGGGAGAAAACCACTGCTGTTGCCGTCTTTGTTTTATTCCTTTATTATAAGAAAAAGTTCATTACACACTATACTGGTGCAGGCTCTTACCAACACGCATGAATCCACCTGAAAAAGGCTACAACCTCCACTCGTTCTCCAACACCCACTAGAAGGGAGTTACAACCCCCTAATCTCGTTTACTAGCTCCTACCAGAAGGGAGCACCTACCACCATCACTGAGGGTTGCAATCCTTGACACCTTTTGGATCATGTTTTAGAATGTTTCATGCTGGATACACCTATCCAAAATACAAATTAAAACTTGTAGGCCACCTTTCATCAAAATTTCATATTGAACCCACATCAACAATAAGCCCAAACCAATATACCAATCTGAATTTTGAATCACATAATCCAAATACAATTACTAAATCACTATTGAATACCAACTGAATCAATAAAGAAAATGAAACACTGAATACTGAACCTCTATAACCCCACCATACCAATATAAAATGAACCATAATTATATCAAGCCATAAATCAATCCATAGAATAGTTATTAAGAAATCAAGACCATAACCACACTATCATGAACATAGAAGTCGTCTACAGTCATTAGAAACCCTGATCAAATTTAATTCATAAATTATATGTGATTATTCTGAAGCATAACTACATATATATGTGCTTCCTCTAAATACAGCCTAGGTACAAAATCTCATATCAATGAATGCTAAAACTAAATCACTCCATCATTCACTGAGTTTCTAACATACTAAGTCATAATAGAAACTTAATCAAAGATTAACATCTTGTAGCATCATCACTAACAAATAGTCCAATCCACAATCAAATGATTCAGCATTGTAAACACTACTAGATATAGACCATTCTTACCAATACAACATTGATAGGCAACAAAAAATAGAATATACATCATCAACTATCATCATCAATCAATAATTCAAACCCTAGTACATATACATGACCTGCATAAAATCGATATGCATGTGTACACTATTATTGTGCATAACATATGTGTATATATACCAACATACTAAATATTATCTCATAGAAAATATATGTGACTGTGTTGAACTAGATCCATGTATGTACGCGACTTTATTGAAGTCATTGTATTGATCTTAAAATACTAAATCTAGGCTTCATTACAAATCAAAAAATACTTTATGTAAATATTACTATCAAATCACAAATTGCTTCAAACACATTCACGTAGATCTTGAATAATTAGATATGAAAAAGTAAATCTGTCAAGTATAACTATTAGTACCAATGCACTTTCAGATTTTCCATATCTGAGTCATCTCCTTGTTCCTTGGTCCACACCTATTTCATATACTATCACACATGAATGAAGATTCACTTGCACACAATTAACACCTTGATCTCCATCTCCTTTTATATATTTTTCCTTAGCCAATACCTTAGGTAAACCCCTTGGTAACGTTGTTAGTATTTGTTGACAAGATCAAATAAATGTTTCCACCCCAATTACTATGGGAATATACTATGGTAATGACCAATGCAATCCATATTTCCATGGTTTAGATTATTTATGTGACTTTTACTCATTGGACCTACATATTTATGTGACCCTTCTTCAAAGGAAATGTGTATGCTTTTCAAACTTCATATTTTTATTTGTCTATAACTAAACTGCCATTTATTTGTCCGTATCCTCTGTACCAATATTCCTGGTATCTTCATTAGTTCCATAATCATCATATTATTAACATGTTGACATCAAGAACATATTTCTCAAGTAGGTTTCCATCAAGGACTACACATTAGTCATAATGCCAACACTCTTAGGATATTACTTTTACTTTCCTTCTAAAGGATCTCTTTTATTTCCCTCTCATGTGAGTATCCATTTACACATTAAAATTGATGTTTCATAGTATCACATTACTTGTGAATTTCAAAGGTTATGTGCATTCTCTCTTATGTGATTCATTTTAGGCAAGAAAAAGCTTAGCGTTATGGTAGTGAAGTCGATACTTTGGATGAGGCTCGTACTCCTAACAATGTGAGGTCTAATTGGTACTTCAAATCAAGGTGACCCCCTTGGTTGTCATATTTCTAGCACCATCAACACATCCCTATACCAACTCAAATTAGGGTTTCCTCTCACGATTCCTCTCTCAACACTATCTTGTTAGACAAAAGATCACTTTTTAAATATTGGAGGATGCCTCATTCCTTGTACCTTGATTTGTTTGTTGAAGAAAATAGAACAACCATCGCTTCAAATTCTTTTTATTCTCACCTAGATAGTGTATATTATGATTAGGTAGAAGCTAATGTTACTTTGTATTCCATTGTGCACAAGGGAGTTCAAATAACACAACTCTTTCCCAAGACTATTTCAATTGATTCACCTTCACCTTGGAAATTAGAAGAATCTAATATTTTAAGCAAGCAATCGGTCAATACTACAACATATAATAAAACAAACAATATATTCAGTGATAATCCTCCTATCACAACTAAGATGATCGCATGCATACATCTGTTGACCTTACGATAACACCAATATTTGATGATTTTCCATTCAAGGGTTCAAAGGTATGTCAAGATCGTGTGACACTTTGGCTCTCATCAATGGTTATGTCAAGTCCTCTCGTCCTTGAAAAAATCCTTGAACTACCCTAAATTAGGGATTTTAAATTAGTGTTTTTGCACTAGAATCATATGGTATCTTAGGAGCACCTGATGGGTATCCATATTTGGAAAAGGTTGAGGGTATTCAAGTTTATCACCTTGAATTTCATGATAGAATCACTAATTGGTTGGAAAACTCATATTCAACAAATTTCTCTACAAGTAGGCTACATCTTGAGTCTTGTCTGCTGAATTTAGGGTTAATAGATAATGAATTCATATCATGGATGGATGTTTAGGATTTTCAAGTTTACCATTTAGTTTATGAGGATGGAGTTTTAGCTTGAATAGAAAAATATTCTATAGCACACTTTCCTACCAACAAGCGTGACCTTCTTACTTTTATGCATGATTTCCAGGAAAGCTTTCCGATTTTTGTACAACACTTCATACTGAGTGTAATTTCTAATCTCTTTGTTTTTGTAGGTTGGGAACTACTGCATTGGCTACATTATAAGTTTAAATTTACCTAACCTAATCTCATCTCTTGTTAAATTAGGGTTTACGATTAGAATAGTTTAGGTTTTATTGCTTAGTTTTCTAATGAGAGTTTTAATTGTAGTCTTGCTAGGGTTTGAAGTTAAGATAGTTAGGGTTTACACATGTTGCTACATTTTCTTTATTGTAGGTAGCTATTTTTTATGCATGACATTATGCATCCATCTTGCAGTCACCATTTGCATTACATTTACTGCATGGACATGGATATTTAATTACAATTACCTGATTTTTCCTTGCATTCACATTACATTCACATTGCGTTTTTTTTACTATATTTTGTATAGTATTTTTGATGCATTGCATCATACATCCATTTTCTCCTTGCATTACATTTTCTATATGTTGATATAGCATTTAATTTTCTCTCTACATTTCATGCCTCTCCATGAGTCATCACAAGCCTTGCTCCTTACAAATTTTGTGTTTAATGTTGAGCTTTTTCTTTCCTTCCTTGCACCTATTGAAAATATAGAAGATATGCGCTTGTCACATCACCCAAAGGCTAAAATGATAACCCTAATGATTATGTGCAGTTTTGATGGTTACTCCAAGAGGCAACTTCTCTTAAAACTAGTCATCAAAACTAATTCTTGAAGATCTTTACTATGAGTCTGACTCATTAGCAAGGAAAATATGAACAAGTGCTTATGGGGAACCCTAATCATTACATCAAACATATATTTGTAACTTGAACCTTATATCTAGCATACTCATGAATATTTGAATGGTTTATTTTAACTATTCACCTATTAAATGGAGATGAGATGTGGAAGCAGAGCATGAGGGAAAACCTAAATAAAAAAATCCTTCAATTCCTATCAAGCAAGGAACAACCTCTCTTGCATGTAAAATATGTCAGGATCCCTCATCCACTATAGTGAAATAAATGGATAATAAATGATGCCAATGTGTACTTATAGAAAGTAAATTAAATAAAGGGTAAAGGATTGAGAAAGACTTCCTCCATAGAAAGGTGATGCAACAACTTTGCTAGGGTGCTTAGTAGGCTCACTGACAATGGAGAAATGTTTGTGATTTCTTGGAGTGACTATTTTAGGGTTATAAACAGGCTTGATTGCAGTGGAGTAACACCGGAAAATCACTTTAAATTTTTTAATGCAATAAGTCATATACCTTGTTCTCTACATCATCGTTAATTGTTGACATATGTGAACTTTTACTTTGGTGTGTAAATAGCAACAGGACCTAGCTGGAAGACAAAGGGTAGGAATTTATGCAATGGTTAAGTTACCCTATGAATACCCATAGTGTGTGTTCAATACTAGTTCACACTTACCTAGACTAAATCTATTATAGGGACATGTCTAGAGATGATGGATTCTATGAGTGGTTTGCCAATTGTTGTAGCCTCTACAACAACCCCAAAAGTTTTTGGGCATATCCAAAATTTTGGGTTCTCCTCTACTCACATAAGGTCATACAGGTTATGATCATGTTTGGAATTGGCCAATCTCCCCATGATCTATTCCTATCAAACCCTATCAGTATACCCACTTACATGGCACATGTCATATTTTCTCTTCTCGACTTACGTCCAAACATGATCACCTAAGACGCATTAGGGTTTATGGAAATGCCTCATGCCAATACCCTCATCCTCCCATGGTCTTCATCAATTAAAATTATTTAGGGTGTTTTAGGTTGAATTTACTACAATGGTCTATAGAGAATTATCTTTTGATGAACATGCATTTTTAGGGGACAGACAAATGTTGGTGTCATTGATCGTACTCCACATGTGTCCTTATACCTCCAAACATGTTAGGGTTTCGAAGACCATTATCTCGTTTAGAAATCCTAAAACCCTTAACTTTCTTGACTAAGATCGAAGGGATAAGCCATTTTCACTCGCATTACCTAGCCGATATCCCAACAACTTCAATGATGCTTTCAACAACATTGGTCATTTCATGACTCCTTCAAATACCTCATCATTTCAAAAGACGCATTTGGCACTTATGCACACTTTCATGTGCCATAGGATTTGGTTTCTTTTCAGTTATAAAACATTATTATTATATATAAATAATTTAATTAACACATGTTATTATTGTGCTATTCAAGGAAACTAAGGAAAAACATTTATAATTTTCATCAAGGTATAGTCAAAGCATCGTATCTACCATATATGCAAAGACTATATTTTAAATGTTACATATATGAAGCAAAATTTAATAATTGATAGGAATTTCAACCCAATATAAAAATACAATGAGGACTATGAGCTAGCATGATAGTAAGGAAAATTTTATTCAAATATTTGTCCAAACAAACATAAAAAGAGTTTCCTTTTCGTTATGGAGCCATTGTAAATTCATATTCCAAATCCCTCTTAAAGTGCATATGTTACCACTGAAATGAATAACACACACTCTTAAGCTATGGATAAGGCACAAGTTCCACCAAGGAGGTAAGACCATTTGAATAGGTCAACACATACCTAGGAATGCAACACATGAACTATAGATGGTGAGGAGAAAGACATATTTAAAGGCAGGTGCTTGCCAATATGATCAATTTATGACCATGCCAGTGCATAAGGAACACAAAATCATCACCATTCACATAGGTAAATGCATTGAAAATTGATGAAATGATATTATATCAAGGTGTGATGGTCCAAATGGCCAATGCATTTTATAGTTTTGATAACAATACAACGAAACTGTGGCATTAAGCTTATATAACAAATGAGAAACCTTGATAAGCACTATATAAATCACAAATACAATTCTTCTAACCAAAATGGTATGTGCCCTTCGTGAACACATTATTATTATTAATTTTTCTCGATTAGTTTTGGAATATGAAATTAAGGTAGAAGATTGTTCATCCATGTTAATACTTGCAATTCAAACTATGCAACGAAACTATAGTGGAAGCAGTGTTGGGAGATTCATGGAAACTATGTGCCGAAACTACTGAAGGCACATATCAAAAGTCTTGAACGAATTTCACCTCAACAATATTGTGCATATGCCACATCTCAAGGGTCGCATTAAAAGATTAGTCGAAAGAGAATTAAGTACCATTGCAAAAAATTGCATATGCATATGCTCAACATCTTTATCAATGCAGTAGATTAAGTCTCACGATAAAATGTACTGAGTACAATCACTACATTCATTTTATATAAACACTCTAGGAAGACATCCGAGCTTAAATATAAGTTGTAGCATGTTATCACTCTAAAATTTGCCTAGGGTTGCCATGTTGTGTTCAAAGAAATGATAGAGGTAACCACAAACCTACTTTTGAGATCAAGATCTAGCCTTCCTAATGCTCAGGGAGGGTTCTCTCTTAATGATTTAACTTTCTTGAGTTAATTGATTTAGGCTAGTTATTTAAGCTTGATTGGGTTTTCATTTGATTTGGTGGTGGAATCATTAATTCAGATGGATATATAAGTGTATTTTTATCATTGGGCCATGGAGTCCAAATGTCAAGAAAGCAAGATTGAATTAAGTTCTAAAAATAGTGTTCATAGGGCAAGGTAGCTAAGTAAATTCAGATCTTTTAGGCTGCATGGTCAAGTGGCTTTTCCATTGGGGTCAAGGAGCAATTAAGGATTCCTCAAACCGCATAATGAGGGGAATGAAAGAGGTAAATAAAAACTAGGGAGGAATGAATAATTCCCTACTTTGGATATCAGAAGAAAAAATTAAAATGAATAACTATTCAACGCAGAGTGTACTTAAACAAATTTTGTAGTAACATTCCAATTATTTCATTCAAATTCAAAAAAACATGCATGTTTGTGAAATACTTAAGAAAATAACAATTTGACAAACGAAAGATACTTCACTAAAGTGGCCTAACACATGAATCCTATAATGCAATGCCTTTATTACTCAGTCCAGTATGCAGACTTGAAAATGTTACAATAAACCCTCAGGTTTTGAGATCAATGTTAATATAGAAATGTTCAGCAATCCACCCTCTATACTTCAAATTATGAAGTATTTGTACCAAAAACAGTTATGAAATATCCTAAACTATTTTAGGAATTATTCAAGGAAAATAAAATATCTTCATGCAAGAAGATAGAGACATCTAGGAGACTAAAGGGCTAGGTGTCCCTTTTTTTACTGATTTGTTTTTTGTTGTTTTGATTGTTTGTTGCTTTCTCTCTTTGGTTGTTGCTCTATGCTGGATGTCCTTTTACTTTGCCCTTTTATTGATACTTTTCATCTTTAAAATTTGCTTTTCACTTGACACTCTTTGACTTAGTTGATCTGTTGTTTTTCTTTTGCTGCTCTGTATTCACTATTTACCTTGAATTCTCATAGTAAATCATTCAACTTTTCCAAATTCTCTGTATCTGGTAATTTAATATTTACCACTCTTTTGTAGACTACATCAGTTTCTATGTATTTTGCAAAGGTTGGCTTGTTTACAAAAATATGCTTTACCTCATGTTGGAGGTAAAAGAGGTTCTCAAAAGTCTGGTAAAGGATGTTTCCTATGGGCATCCCTTTCATGGAGGAACTATTGCCTTGTTCCTTCGCCACTTCTCTGATTCTCTTATCATAGTCCTCATGTGTCATACACCTGTCATTAATCACCAGTGGATTAGGTAGACCTTTCTACCTCAAAGTATAAAATTTGACCATGAACCTGGCTATTACTCACTCCATTATGTGGAATTTATCCTCAAGTTGTGTCAGTAGGTTCTTCTTGGTAATTACCTTCTTTACCTCTAGTATGGTCCCAATTCTGTCAGCTATTCCAAGTTCCTACAATTCATACTTATTATTTGAGTTAAGGAACTGAATTATTCTTGAGGCTTATTCTGCAATATTTCCAAGTTCAACTCTAACCCTTTGAATTGCCTCACTAGCCTCTTTGACCAAGTCACTTTGTTCAAATATCACCTGTATAGATGGCCAAATATCATTGACTGAGTCAATGATATTGGCCCATAAAGGTTTTTTTTCTTTGGCTAGTGTCTCTTGCAGTGTCAACTCTTTCTCCAACTTCTGCATTCTTTCATTCAGCCTATTTGACTTTTAAGCTTCATTCTTATGCATAATTTGAGCCAATTTCTTCTCATCCTCTAGACTTTTTACTTGTTCCTTAAGTCTATTTATTTTAGTGGTTTGGATGGACATATCCTCCATGGCTTTGGCCAGTTTAGCTACTTCATCACTAGGATGAGTTGTTGCTATTATTGAGCCTATTTTTGATGTAGTTGATGATGTAGTTGGAAGTGTTGTAGCTAGTGGAGCAGTTGGGGCCAATGAAGCTACCAAAGTAGAAGGAACTGCTATAGTAGCTATAGGAATAGCAGTGCCAGTAGCTACTTCAATGGTGGCTTATTTCTCTTGTCTTAAATTATCTATTTCATTATCCATTTCTTTCAATTGAGCATTTAGCTGAAGAATGAGGTCCATCGTGTCATCTTTCTGGATTTCGCTCTCTAGAACCTCCTTGGTCTGTGGATGTTCTGAAGGAGGCAATTTTAGTTGCTTCTTCAAAGTAGCAATATCTTCATTTTTCTTCTTTATGAGATTTTTTTCAGCCTTGATGTCATTTGGATTATATCCAATATCAATAACCAATTATTCTGGTGACTTCATTATGTTATCCTTTACCCATGACGATGTTTTCTCTAGCTTAAACTGTGTTATGATGTTGTCTAGATAATTTTGAAGTTTTTGAACACCCATGACCTTGTTGGTCATCGTTGAGTATATCATTTTTCCTGCCTGCCTATGAAATTCAATTTGATCAATAGGGTGAACATCCCTGGCCAAAACTTCAAATTCTGTCTTCCTATAATCTGCTGACTACTTAAGCTGATGGACTATAGGTTGCAAGAAGGTCATTTTCATTTTACCAATTTTAATGTCAAAATTTGACATTAACCTATTATAATTACTAGGCGTTTGTTTGAAATACTGGGTGTTATCACTCAAGAGTTTTTCCTAGAAGATATGAAAAGAAGGAATCATCAAAGGTAACCACAAACCAATCTTTTAGGCTTAGGCTCTAGCCAACCTATGTCCATAGAGGGCTCTCTCTTTATGATTTAGCTTTGTTTTTATGGGATTTTAGGCTAGTTCTTAGTGTTCATGGGGTCTTCATTTTGGATTGAAGGTATGGTGGTGGAATTCCTTGAATAGATGGAAAGAGCTAAGTCTTCAAGCCATTGGGCTATGGAGTCAATCAATGGATAGCATAACTAGACCAGATCATTAAATGGAATGTTCATAAGTTAGGCTACTAAAACAAAAGGAAAACTTCAGGTCTAATGGGTTAAATGATTCTAACCAGGGTGAAAGGGCACTTAAGAATCCTTGGAACGAGATCAAAATGAAGAAAATAGGGTGATCATGAACAAAGGGAAATTAAGAATCCTTTGTTGTAGATTAGAGGATAAAGTATGGAAGCTAACAAGTAGTTAAGAATTCCCTAGCTAAGATAGTTTAGGAGAAAACATTCAAAGTCTAAAACAGTTAAGGCAGAGTGCATTTAAGCAATTTCTAAAATATCATTCCTTGTTATACATTTAGATTTTAGAAATTTACACGAAAGATTATGGAAAAAAATAAGGAAAATAACATTGAACATAGGAGAGTACTTATTTGTATTTTGCTTTACACAATAATCCTATAAAATATCTGATCTTTATTCCTTGATCCAGCAAGTCAATCCATCCATTGATACAATAGAATTTTGATTTGAGAGAAAAAGTCTATAGAAATGTCTTGGAATCCACCCTACATACTTAAAAATGTGAAGTATTTATACAAAAAATATTTACAAAATATCTCATAACAATTTGAGATTTAATCTAGGGAATATCTCCATGCATGAAGATAGAGACAGATGTAAAATTGCTTCTTTCTGTCCCTTTTATTGTGGTGTTGCTGGCAATTTCTGTTGAGTTTTGAGCCCTTTAAGCGAGTTCATAGTTGTGGCATTTCTATGCTGGAATATTCTTTACTATGATCTTTCACTGATACTCTTTGAATATGTTACTCTTTGACCCTGCTGAGCTGTCTTTTACCTATTTCACCTGGCTGCCTTCAGATTTACTATGGTAAATTTCTGGTGTAAAACGTTTTCATACTAAATATGTCATTTTCTCCCACCATTCTGTCTCAAGAAATCTCATTTTCAGCATTCTTCTGTAAATTTTGTCTGCCTCTGTGTATTTTACAAAATTGGGTTTAGTGAGAAACAAATGTTTCACCTCACGTTCTAGGAAAAGCAAGTTCTCCAATGTATCATACAATACTTTCCCAGATGGTAGGGCTTTAATGCCTAAAGAGCTAGCTTGTTCCTTGGAAAATCTCCTAAGTCTATCACTATATTCCAATTAGGTCATGAGTTTATCATTGATGACCATAGGATTGGGAAGGCCGTTGTCCCTCGAAATTTGAAATTTAGCCATAAACCTATCAATGGATACCTACATGTTATGGCACTTTTCTTCTAAGTTGAGCAAGAGGA
>APFE031143137.1:0-13536 GCA_000404065.3 Pinus taeda | reverse complement strand
TTTATTTTTGACTGAGTCAAAATAATTATGTTGACAATACAATAATATTTTGGGGCTTCATGTCTTCATGATTTTATCTATGCTATTCTTTTTAATGTAGCCTTCTACCATGGTAGTTTTTGGGCTCTATGTTTTTGGGCCAAGTGGCACTCTCCAACCCAGTATAAAAAATGTTGTAATATTTTGTCCCCTTTTCTAAACTTTTTGAGTCCATAAATTTACATAAAAAATAAAATTAAAATAAAAGCTAAAATATAAATTGTGAAATTAATAACGATGAACCACACTGGTTGGTTTGAAAGGCGTCCACAAAGGTCTTTCTTCAGGTGATTTACGCCACTGGTTGGTTCGCGTCGACAAAGATCTTTCTTCATGTGATTTACGCCAAATTTCTTCTTACAACCTGAACACATTTTTACTTGGTCAAAATAAAATAAAAAATAATAAGGAAAAATAACATTAAATTATAAACAACTTCAAGGTAGGAGAATCCATGGTATTGACCCATGGTATTCGTGTGGAGTATAACCTATTTAAAGGGGGAAATTAAACCATCTTTGATCCATCTTAACTCCAAATTTTCCAAGCAATGAGAGGGATCAAATCACTCTAATTGCTTGGTAAATCCACAATTAAGATGGATCTATATCAAATCACTCTAGTCGCTTGGTAAATCCACAATTAACACAATTAAGATGGATCTACTCCAGATCTACCAAACCACTAGAGGGATCGAATCACCAGAGGGACCAAATCATTTGATTCCTCTGGTAGCTTGGTAGATCTAGACTTAAGATGGATCTAGGCTAGAACATAGATCAATCATATTGTGTGTGGGTGCATGTGGGTGCATTTTGTTAACTTCCATGAGAAATGTATTCGTGTGGAGTATAACCTATTTAAAGGGGGAAATTAAACCATCTTTGATCCATCTTAACTCCAAATTTGCCAAGCAATGAGAGGGATCAAATCAATCTAATTTCTTGGTAAATCCACAATTAAGATGGATCTATATCAAATCACTCTAGTCGTTTGGTAAATCCACAATTAAGATGGATCTACTCTAGATCTACCAAACCACTAGAGGGATCAAATCACCAGAGGGATCAAATCATTTGATCCCTCTGGTAGGTTGGTAGATCTAGACTTAAGATGGATCTAGGCTAGAACATAGATCCATCATATTGTGTGTGGGTGCATTTTGTTAACTTCCATGAGAAATGGGAAGATGGACAAAGGAAGGAATTTAGTACATTGAACATGAGAGGATTTTGGGCCAAAAGAGAGTACATGGTTTTTATTATTTAAATTTATTTGAAATCAAAGGGATAAAACTGATTTAAATAGTTATGGGATGTAGTTTAGAAATTGTGAGATTTGTTTTTGGTATTGGACAATATTTGGAAATTGTTAGATTTTTTTTTTTTTTTGGAAATTGTTAGATTTTTAAATTTTTTTGATATGGAGAGATCTCTCAATAAATAGGGGTAATTGAACCTTTGGTCTTTCAGTTTACACAGAATTCACATTATTACTTCAATCACCAATTGAGTTGGTCATGACAAATGTTAATTTTTTTTAATAACATTAGTGATTTTATATTTTCATTACTACATCTCATTTTATTTAATAATATCTTCTTTTTTTTCACTTTTATCTATCTATCTATATATAATACTATCTTGTAGCATTAATTGTATCTTTCAGTGTGAATTTGCTTTCATAAAAGAAAATTCGTGTAAAAAAAAACAAAATTTGTAGTTTATTTTAAAAGGAAACAAATTTTGGTGTTTATTTATGTAAATTTCTTTTCATCTATTATATAATATGTGTGTTTATTTATGTAAATTTATTTTCATGTGTTATATAATATGTTCTTGTCCTATAGCATAAATTGAAGTTATTTATTTGAGGTACCTTTTTTTGTAAGATTGGTAAGGTTACATTTTCATCATGTCCAACCTCTCACCCCTATTCAGGGGTAACACAATATTTGAACCCAAGACTTTCAGTTTGAGACGGATAAAACAATATTTGAACCCAAGACTTCATTTCTTAGGCCACTACTAATTGAGCTACCCCAAGGAGACATTTCTTTGAGGTACTTTACATCACAACCACATTCAACATAAATTTCTATTGTAGACTTGGTTAAGGTTTCTTTAATTTTCCATTGAACATTTTTAAAATTATTTAACATTAGTTTCTATTCCAGGCTTAGTTAAGGTTTCTTTAATTTTCCATTGCACTTTTTTTAAAATAATTTTCCCTTTTTCTTATCTTTTGCCTTTCTTTTTCTCATTTTTTTATTTTGTTATATTTTTTATCTTATTATTGAATCGAGTATAAAATGTCTTCCTAAAATTTATGTCAAATTAATGACTTCACTTCACTTCTTAAATCCTAAACTTGTCTTCTCAGTATTTAAATTGGTTTCCATAGACACTAATGTATTCATTGTTTACTTGGTAATCAAATTGCATCTCTTTGTGGACATTTGGTTTCTATATATGTTCTTTCTTTTCTATCAATGTTATTTCATAATTTTATTTTACTTTATTTTACCAACAATTTATCTTTTCAAACCAATTTTTACATAATTTAATTTGATAAAGCATTTTATTATTACAATGTCACAATAAATTACCGAGTAAACTACCTCATCTTATAGTATTTAGCTATGTTTTAAGCATTGTTCAAACAATTTTCTTATTATCATTCATATATATAGAGTACTGTAGCATTTTTTTAAGCCTGCTACCATACTCAAATTCAAGTTTTTTTGTTCAATAACATATTAGAGTTTGGACTAAAGTTGAAATTTCAAATTTAATTTGTTTATCAAATGAAAACGTGATGATAATTATTTATTTTTCATGTTTATCATTTTATTTTTCATGAGTGACAAATTATCTTCTATTTCTATATACAAATTTTGCTATTATAAATTATATTTTCATTATATTACTGAGAAATATTTTAATTTCCTATTTTTTATTGTTTTTAAGCTTATTTTACACTCTGCACACATGGTGAGGTTTAATTAGTTAATAAATCATCAAAAATTTAACAAAATAAAATAAATAATTTTATGATGACTAAATCCACTTTATGTGAATAATAAAATACACAATGCATAACTAAATAGTAAAATTTTAAGTCAATGCAAAGATTTCAAAACTTTAAGTCTTAATATAATGACTAAAACTAATGTTACAAAGAACGAATAATATCACATTATTGTTACCGATGTACAATTTGCTTTCAAAAACTTTGAGAATAATTCTTTTGATAAGCCATTATCTCATAATCGCTCCTAACAAATACATAAAGTAATTCAATATTCCTATTAACAAATACATATAGTAATTCAATATTCCTACAGTAATTAAATACATATACCAAATTCGGCTATATTGCCGGAAAAAATTCATAAATTCAATGTTTCGATTCGATTTGCGAATTAAAACGACAATTTGAGTTTAAAACCGAAATTCGAGTTCGGTTTAGTTAAAATGCACTAGATATTCGAGGTCACGATATTAGATTATTCGCATATTTTAATCATAGTTATAGATTCTAGCATCTTATTTATTGTTAATGGCATACGATTAAGGTTAATAAGTGAGAGTGGTGGATGTAGTTTTATGTATTAAGAAATTTACAGGAAATGAAATATGTAGAAATTTATGGTAATTATGTTTTTTATTAAAGTAAAATAAAAACTTTATAATTTATAATTTTTAGATTTATCAAATTTTAAATAAAATGATAATGGTGGATGTAGTTTTATGTATTAAGAAATTTAGAGGAAATGAAATACTTAGAAATCTATGATAATTATGTTTTCATCAAGTAAAGTAAAAAACATATAATTTTTAATTTGTAGTTTTATCAAATTTTAAATAATAATTTATAATTTGTAGGTTTCTCAAATTTTATTTATAATTTATAGAATTATTAAATTTAAATTGAGGAAAAAATTATCTCAGTAGATAGAAAATTTTGTTTTTTAAAATAGATTTTTTTGATTGAGATTTAGCAATTCATAACAAAAATGTATATTTTTAAAGAACCTTTACATATATTTAATATACTATTTCATTATGAATTTAAAATACTTGATAATGTGGAATTTAGATGGTTCATTGTAATGTGGAATATTTTGGAAATTCACTTTATATTAAATATCATATAATTTATGGTGTAAATGGGTGAATGGATCAATACAAAATTCTTAAAACTTATTATCGTACTTGCTATTCTAAATATAACAATGATTTAAAATATTAGAAAAATAATATATTTGAATATATACCAGAGATATGTTGCTATTTTTTTTTAGTTGAATTTTTCTATACTGAATCAAATTCCAATTCAAACTCAAACTTGAATTTGCTCACTATAGTATAAAATAAACTATACCTATCCATATACATATATCATAGTTCCCCTTAAATCTGAAGTGAATGGCTAATTCCCACTTAGTTTTGGAGCATGCTGCAGAGGATACCATCAGAACTGTGAAGTTCACATTACAAAACTGACTGTTGTGAAATAGCTAAGCCAGATAATAAATATGTAGTATTATAAGACAACGTTTTGAAAAATAGATGTAATATTATGATATAGCATTTTAGAAATTAAAACACATACGATTGAATATTTTTAAGTACTGCCCTACCAATCGGAGATGACGACGCTGGTTAAATAGTGCAATTCGCAAACATATAATTTGAAGCTGTAAAATTATATTACGACTTTACAGGTTCATGCGAATATACAGCACGCACATCCTAGGAAGGAACTTACCCTTTCTCAATATGTTCAAAACATTGAATTAGAAACCGCTTTGCAGGGTCTGTCAGTTGCAGTACAGTATTTGTATGCACGATGGAAGGCAGCTGTAGATAAAGCAATGCAGATTCTATTGTCATAAGTGACTGCAAGGCATGTGTACAACAATTGACACATGATTTTACACCCAATTTGTCGGCAACCATTAAAACGTCCAGCAGCGCAGGTGTAGAACGCGCCTCTAATGTTCCCTTGTACATGAACTGCAATAAATCCACGAACGCCACTTCCTCTGTGACCACACAATAATGTTTACACAGTAAAATATAAGGCCACACCACTAAGGTTAAATGTAATACAGAAAATATGCAATAAGGTGTTAGTATATATTAGTTTTATTTTTTAAATCTTTTATTTGGATGTTTATAAAGAGTCGATAGAAATTGGTTTAAGATGGACTCTTGTTCATAAACAGAAAACATCTATCCATAAAGCAAATAAAAAATGAATGTTAATTGTGAAACAAATCACATTAATATGTTAATTGTGAAATAGAAAACATCTATCCACAAAGCAAATAAAAAATTAATGAAAAATGGGTTTAAATGTACCGGAACAGCTTAAATGAAGTGTCACATCCTGCTCTTCAGATTCTTTCATTTCGTTTGAGAAAAGCTTCAACCTAGTAAAACGAAAAGAAATAAAATATATCATCATATAAAACAAATTTGAAATTACATTAAAAGATTTGTAGAATTCAAATAATGAACATTTAAATAAAGAGAGTTTTTTCATACTTCCATGAACAAGGGACTCTTTTCAGCCAGTATGGCTGAATTAACGTATCTCTCAGAAATTACGTTAAAAGGAGAAGCTTGATAAATGGACGAACCAACCCAACCCAACCCCAAACCACTAGAAGACATGGCATACCAGTCTATATTAATCTCAGTGGGCTTTAAACACATTGATAACCTTACATTAATTCCGGCATACTCGCTGAAAAGAGTCACTTGTTCATGAAAGTATGAAAAAATTACTCTCTTTATTTAAATTTCTATTATTGAATTTTATAAAACTTTTAACGTAATTTCAAATTTGTTTTATATGATCATACATTTTATTTCTTTTGGTTTTATTAGGTTGAAGCTTTTCTCAAACGGAGTGAAAGTATCTGAACAGCAGGATGTCACACTTCATTTAAGCTGTTCAGGTACATTTAAATCCATTTTCATTAATTTTTTATTTGCTTTGTGGATAGATATTTTCTGTTTGTCAAAGAGATCCCATCTTAAACCAATTTCTCTCAACTCTTTGTAAACATCCAATTAAAAGTTTTCAAAAATAAAAACTAATATATAATAACACCTTATTACATATTTTATGTATTACATTTAACTTAGTGGTGTGTCCTTTTATTTTACTTTGTAAACATTATTGTGTGGTACCAGAGGAAGTGGCGTTGGTGGATTTATTGCAGTTGATGTAGAAGGGAACACTAGAGGCGCGTTCTACACCTGAGCTGCTGCATGTTTTACTGGTTGCCACAAATTATGTGTAAAATCACGTCTCAATTATTGTATACATGTCTTGCAGTCACCTATGACAATAGGATCTGCATCGCTTTATCTACAGCTGCTTTCCGTCGTGCATACAAACACTGTAATGCAACTGACAGACACTGCAAAGTGGTTTCTAATTCAACGTTTTGAATATATTGAGAAAGGGTAAGTTCCTTCCCAGGATGTGGGTGCTGTTTTTAGTTGCTACGAATGCGTGCTGTGTATTCGCATATTTATGTTTTGTATCCATTTGCTGATGTGCTACAGAGTTGTGCAGCGATATTCCCTAATGTAATATCTCACGACATATGACGACTTTGATGCAGACGTGAGATGTATTGTAATAGACGACTATTCAAGAAAACGTCTAATACTTACTACCTGAAGTTACCACTTACCCAAAATAAAAAAGAAGAGAGGGTTTATATGAATTCTTCTTTCTTGGGTTTTAATAAAAAAGAAATACTCTTCACATATTAGTTTATAAAGTTACTATTTTGTTTGAAGCAAATGTTTGGAAAGTTACCGGAGTTATTAGAAAATATAGTAACCAAAAGAAAAATGAAAAACATATAAATACTAGGTGGAGATCAGAATGCGCATAGAATGAGCGAACTGCAAGCAAATGGTCTCCCATCCTCAATACCCTTCCAACTCATTCAATTCAGTATCGTGTTGTAGGCCAGCAGCCAAGTCATGTTATGTTCGAGAGAGTGCGCCTACCAAATAAGCAGGCTACGGATGCTAAGCTGATCTTAATTTGGAATTTTAAAAATATTTATATAAATTTTGCATTTTAAATATTGTTTTTCTCAAATCTTTTATGAAGTTATTGGGAGATCTACATGGACTTCTGGGAAAATGTATTAGCTAACCATGGTCCTTTTGCTTCATTCATACCCATATGTTTTTGGGAGAATTTGGAACTTCCATGCTTGGACTAGTAAGTAAGTATCTGTGAATTAGATAGATCTAAATATGTTGCTCTTATCGTTTTTCATCATTGTGCTTTCATGCTTATTTCATTATATTTTCCTGGTTATCTTGGTTTGGCAGTTATTTTGGTTATTTCATACCTTCATGAATAGATTCACATGATTATGTCAATTTGGGTGTTACCTTGAGTCAGTGATTTTGATGGAATAAATTGCATAACATTGCAGTTGATATTTATTGTGCAATATAAAAAATATTAATTTTATAAAATATTAGAGAATCTAAGAATATATTAATTTTTTAGCACAAGATTGTAAAGGATGTAGTTGGCTAAGTGTTGGAGTATTTTTAATTTTGTTTGCAGTATGTTTTTTACATTACATGAATGGATTACAACAATGATCTTATTTTTAATTTTGTTTGCAATAATTTCTTTTACATTCCTAACCTTTATGTATGAAACGATGATAACAATGATCTTGTCTACCATGATATTTTTGCAGTTGAATATTGTTGAAGGAAAGATTCAATATTTTTTGACAAATATGGGTAGTGTCACCCTGAAATTGTTGATACTGTTGTAAAGTGGACAAAGATCTCGCAGCATAATACTATAATATCTATAACATATCTTATCATTCAATCACTGGGGCATTAGTTGCAAAGATGCCTCAAAACCTTAAGATAATATGGGTTGTTTTGTTAAATTTGTCCTCTTTATCGTAAGGTTAGAACATGTAAATTTATGTTATTTCCTATTTCCTTTTATTCCTAACTCATTTCAAATTATCCAAAGCAAGCATTCCCTAATATTCTTTTTCATGATTGACTTTCTTAC
Organism: Pinus taeda; assembly: GCA_000404065.3. NCBI lineage: Eukaryota > Viridiplantae > Streptophyta > Pinopsida > Pinales > Pinaceae > Pinus > Pinus taeda. Next base: position 5,403 of record APFE031143137.1, on the reverse strand, counting down.
TTCAATGATATTGTTAGATAGTTTCCTTTTTGTCCATATTCTATAGATTCTTTGTTCTAGGTATCATCTTTTACTTTTGCAAGAGGAAGAGAGAGGAAGAGAGTTGATTTTAGGCATATCCAATACCATAAAAGTGAGATCTAATTTCATTTGGTGAACTAGTTTCAATATAAGAGAAGCTCAAGTTTTAACTTTTCATTCCTTGCACCTTGCAGTAGTGTTCTTTGTAAATTCATACTACCTTTGTAAATTTAGGTACAAAGGAAAATAAATTAGATATGATGATGAATTGGTTGTATGTTAGTAACTATGGAATGATTTTAGTGAGAAATGCATAATATGGAAATGGTGCTAAGAAAATGGGATTTAGCAGTCAGAGAAAATGGAAATTTAATGTTGTCCTGGTTCATAAAATAAAACCTCGTGTGGAAACTTTTGTTAGAGAGAAAGGAGATTAGCGTTCCCCATGGGTTTTTAGGTTTAAGATTGAAGAGATGAGGTTTCAGTGCCCACAATTCAATAACATGAAGGAAATGCTAAATGTAGGAACGAGAAGCAACATTAATTGTGAAATTGTGTGTATGTTGTTGATTGGGTAGAGCCGTGTGTGTTAAGGTCAAGTTTTATGTTAGACTTAGGTCAATGGAACTCCTAAGTGCATTAGCCTCAATACGCAGTGGGATCTCAAGCGACACTCCTATATCAAAAGATAAGAAGAATATATAATGTAAGTAATCTACAAAATAAAGTGTTTTTATACTGCTAAGGGCCAAAAAGAGTACAATGGAGGAATTCCTTCAAAGAAGGTAAAGGAGGAAGGGAAGATGGCTCAATTTCTCCAAGATCTGTCACCTAAAGAGGATAAAATTTTTCTTTTCTATGGGTTATTTCTACCATCTAAGGACGAAAATAAAAACTTGTAATGAAGGATTGTCTTGTAGTGTTAGAAGAAGATTTTGTTCATGGAGCTTTTCTCTAACTCAAGGGTGTGGCCTGTTGGTGCCTTCAAGGAGTGGAGCACTATCTATTGAAAAGGAGAGTCATGTTTTGAGAGAATGGTACCTTTTCAAGTTATTCATTTGGGAATATCTTAGAGAAGAGTCAAAGACGTGTTATTGAAGACATTGGAAAGGGATATCTCAGTCAATACACAACTTCCTTGGGAGAGCCTTCATGCTTGGTATTGGGAGAATACAAATTTTATTCCAACTAAATTAGTCATTCATAACTAGTCTTTTCCAAATTTACACTATCTTGACTTTCAATGTTTCCTATTTTAAATTTGTTCAATGTTGCACATGTTTTTGGAACAAGATGAGGGAATTTTATATTGGTAACTTCAAAAGTTACATAATGAATATAAGTAAGATTAGGAGTATTAAATCAGATGTTGATATGATCTTAATGGAATAGATATGATAGAAAAACTAAATACCTTTCTGCAACTCATATATATAATCAAACAGGAATGTACATGAAATAAGCATGGCTTGAAAGATTTAGTCTTAGTTGTAGAATTTTTCTTGTATGTTCCTAGCAATAACATTTGCTTATAGAAAATGGTTTTCTTTTGGAAATTTTGTTCTTTCTCATGTGTTATTGATTCATTTGGGCTCATATTATATTGAGCATAAAATTACTTTAATTTTGTGGATTGTATGTAATTCTGTCACTACTTGAAGTTGGGTCACCACCTTTGCATGCATTAGCTTTCAACTAATGTGATCTAACTAAAGTATCTATAAATTCTTTGACAAAATCTTGCCAAATATTGTGTTATGTTAATGTTTTGGTATAATGATCAATCAACCATAGTCATCTCTTTGAGAATTACCTCTATTTTTCACAAAAGCATAGCTGATGTTTGGGGTGGCTTTTCTTAATGAGATATATTCAATAAGCTTGAGGCAGGCTATTGATTTGTATGGTCATTTCCAGTAACCTAAACATTAGGGTCTTCATCGTGGTTTTCCTATGAGTATGAAGGTTAGTACTATCCAGAGTTGATAATATTGGTATCGGCAAAATATCGATGAGGGTCCAGAAAACATCTTATCGGCAATATCAGCGCAAATATCAACAAAATATTGGAAAGCATAAAAAATACATAATATATTCATATTTATTTTTTATTTATCTTTTATTTATTTATTTATTTATTTATTTATTTTTTCATATTTTTAAACATATAAAGCAATAACAACATGAAAGAAACACATTGGCACATAAATATGAAAAAAGCACTGATATATATGATGTCAAATGGAAATGATACATCAAAGGTGATACCAAATCTTATTGATCCCTGATAATTGTCCAATCAAGGACTCAAATGTGTAGAACCAATGCAAAAAAACATCACATATATAAAAACATCTCACCATCATGTGTTATATGTAGCAAAACAAATAAAACTAGAAGCTATCTATTTGGAATAATTGTCCTCTCCCCCTTTTATGGGAAAGCATGATGGGATGTTTGCCAGGCCTGCCCCTAGTAGTAGAAGGCCTTAGCCCTCCCTTTGCACCTAATTTCAAATAATGAGTGCTAGGCATGGAATTGTGCTCTCCTATATTTATAGCAGATGGTGTTGATGTTGATGCTCCCACAATGCCCTCCTCCTCCTCCTCCTTGTCCCCCTCCTCTTGTTGCCCGTGTTCTAATGGATCATCTGGCTCTAAGCACGAAGGTGACTCCTCCAAGATGGGCTCCTCTGACTCCACCCTCCATTGAGACAATACATCAATATTGTCTAAGGAAATGACATTTGGATACATTTGTGCTTCTATTTGCTTCACTCGAAGTCAAATATTGTAATGCAGATACACTTTATCATTGAGGTGTGCAAAATACAACTTGTAAGAGTGTCAAAAGAGCTAATGAGCCTTGACTATTGATCATTCACACTTGAAGGTCATAAATTAAAAGTTAAAAATTACAATAAGTGTAATTTCTCAACTGAAGTCTGGAGCTCAAAGTTATACATGTTACACTTTTTTGTGTGTATTTTCTCAAATACACTCCAATTGCGCTCACATCTTGAAGAGCTACATGTTTCACTCAACATTATTATGGCCAATTTTTGCAAATTTGGTGCCCTTGCACCATAGATTCACCACCAAATATCTACAACAAAATAAAGAAATAAAAATTCAAAAACTAAAAGATAATTAAACTTTCAAATAAAAGTTACATAATTGAATTTAAAAAAAAAAGAATTATAAGTAAGAAAATTCTAAATTGAAAATTCTAATTCCTAATGAGTGATGACTTGTCACTTACGTGGCATGAAGAGGGTCCTCTCCCTAAGAGCATCATCAAAGCCAAATAGGCCAACATAATCCCAATAAAACTACATCTCATGATTGATTTTGCTACGAAGCTCATGATTAGGTACCATCTTATCAATATAGGAATGGAGACCTTCATTCACCTCACCATCAAAATCAAAGCCGCATTTGTATCAAAATGTAGGATTGAGGAAGAGTGCTGCTACATGAACTGGTTGGTGAAGCATCCCTATCCACCGATTATCAATCACATCGCATAACATCATATTCATATCAAGGCTAGTATAACCCTTATCTGCATAATAAGAATGAATGGCCTCCTTGGCCCTATCCATGGCCTCATACAAATAAGCCATTGCAGGCTTCTCCCCATCTACTAATCTCAAAAGCTTTACTATAGGTTAACTAACTGAGCATGTTGCTTCTACTCCCTACAAAAATGTCTCAGAGTACACCATTTTTGCAATGGATCTCTCATCCCATCTCCTGTTATATCTACAGTTACATCAATCATCAGAAACAAACATTTGCTTCAAATCAAACTGGCATTGAAGCAACGATGGAAGAGTAATAAAGTCTGTGGTAAAATGTGTGATCGCAGGACGCTGCAGCTCCTTGTTTCTAGTGAACTTTCTCATGAGGCTAAGAACAAAAGCATGGTTATAAATAAACTTGGGGACGCTCTTAGCCATATCAACAAGCTCCTTGATGAAGGAGAGTTTCCCCATATCCTCAAGAAGCAAATTGATATAATCTGTTGCACATGAAGTCTAGCACAATGTACGATGCCTCTCCATAAGCATCTTGCCGGGAGACACATAATTAGTTTTATTGTCTGTTATGACTTGCACCACATTCTATCCACCAATATCCCGAATGAACCCATCTAACAATTCACATATCATTGTTGCATCTTTGATATGTGATGATGCATCCACTGATTCAATAAACATGGTACCTTTAGGAAAATGTACCAACAAATTTAGAAGGGTCCTACCCTTTCTATGTGTCCAACCGTGAGACATCACTGTGCATCTAGAAACTTCCCATTTTTTTTTAACTTCGCCAATCTAGAGTTGATATCACGCTTTTTTGCTTGAAGAATTGGCCCCCACAACTCCTCATATGTAGCACTTTGGTACCCTTGGCCCACAACAACAATAACATCACACGTTGGCTGCCAAAATGGATTGGTTTTGGTGATGCTAAGAGGTAAGCTGCTCCAAGAAAAACACGTCCCTATGACTCTATCTGCTTCTTGCTTCTCCTTGTTTTTAACAATTGATTTTATTCTAGGTTGTGTTCCATGTCTTGTTCGCTAAACAAAAAATGATGCCCTCGCACTAGCAATAGCAAGTGATGCTATGGAGCTCCTCCCCCTACCCTCAGCATCAAAATCAGAAGAAGATATCCCAAAATATCTACCTACACGTTCAACCTGGTTTCTTTCTATCTTTTCATGAATTGCTTCAAGATCCTTTTGTATAACTCTGGACTAGAAACTGTACAAATCCCAACATCATGTCTAGTGAGTCTAGCGAGATGGTATTTCAATTGTGTAACCCCTCCTGTCATCCTAGTCCCACCCAATTTTCATAATAGATATGCCTAATTTTTCCCACCATCAGGCTCCCCATACTCCCAAAATCGGTCTAAGGCTTTTGGCATATTTGAATTTTGTTGTGAGTTAACTCAAACCCAGGGCACCAAAACAAATTAGGAATTAATAAGTAATAACCACCTCATTTTACAAAATATTGTTTTTATACATTATTTGCAATGTGAATTTACTAAAAAATCATAAATGACAATAAGAGGGTGCATTTGAAAGTTAAAAAAATCAACTGGAGTTTGTTGTCCAAATATGGATAAATCCCTTTCATTTGCTCATAGGCATGAAAATCAAAGCAAATGGAAAAAAAAAAAGCAAGAAAAATGTTTGTAGGCAAATATGCAAGCAAGAATAACCCTAAAAATATCAAAAAAATCATTAACATAGGGGTTTATTAGAACATACTTGTTACTGGAAGAAATGAAGATTGTCTCACTATTCTTCAATCTTTGATCCACAAAATATCATTGTTGGTGGTGATAATAGCTATTCAAACCTCGA
>APFE031143132.1:84068-97718 GCA_000404065.3 Pinus taeda | reverse complement strand
GGAAAGAGGTTAGATCATCTATATTATGTACTTTCTTACTCATTGTGATGGTTGGACTCTTGAGGGAGTAGCTCATTGTATTATCTCTTGTATCTCTGCAATTTTTGGCAAGGAAGACCAGGGTTTTGCAGTCATCTTTGGGATTCTTGTGGACTCATGTGTTGATGGTGTGTTTCTTCAGTCATTTTAAGCTTTGTTATGTGTTTCATTTTCCTTCTATACTTCTGCATATTAAACAAATGAAGTGATAAAGTAAGAATTCATGCTTGCCATGCTCTGCTTTTAAATTTGTTTAATTTTAATGTTTTCTACTGTCTAAAGAGAATTCAAATTCATTGTTTGCTCTCTTTAGCCTTCTATCTATCATTCCTGACCATTCACTTCAGTCAAAGACATCAGCAAGGTCTCCTACCTCGCCCCAAAGACTCCCCTGCAGAAACTGTGTCCCATCCCCGCAGCCAAATTTTCCCTCTCCTCAATTTGCCACCAAAAACCTAAAAACCCCAAAATCAACCTCTTTAATCAGTTTACTAGCCTAATATCAGTGTTACTTTGTTGGTCATCTCCCTAATTGAAGATTTTCCGAGAGAGACCGTAGAGAGCCTTCTCCTGCCCCGTAGGGCTAGCTACGAGGCTGAATGGTTTGATGTAGCTTTGAGATTTGCCTTTCTCAGCCTGAGGTGAAATTTCAAACGCTAACAGTAGGGATCTTCAGCAAATGGCGAAGCACCAAGTAGTAGGCCACCATTGGCCCCCACATTTTGCAAATCGCATGTTGCAAGTGGGTCGGTGTTAAAAATCAGCCCCAGAACAAGCCAGGGTGCAATGCGGTAATCACAATCGCACATCACAACAGGGTAGGAGGAAACGCATTAAAGAATTGGCCTCAATAGTTGCGATGTGATGATCGGCCTCCTAGAGGGAAGGGTTGTGACGCGATAATCGCAATCGCAGATTGCAATCGCACACCAGAGAAAATATAGTCCCACATATATAAGACCGTCAGTACTTCGCCGATTGTGAATTGTGAAAGGATATAGGATGTGATAACTTTATGTGTTCTGGTTAATAGTTCCATCGGGTCTACCATATCGCAATCATGCATCGACCTGCCGCATTCACAAACCATAAGCCTATTGGTTCTCACTGATTTTGATTTGTGATGGGATAATCGGTGCCGACAAATTATATACTACCACGCAGTGAAATTTTCACTCAGTTAGTGCTTTTTGGAGCTAATTTGTAGGATCATGCTAGATTTGGAGCAATTTGTGGAGTTAATAATGGGAAAACTAGGAGAGGTCATAACTTCTTCAGTTTTCCACCAAATTGGATGCAAAAAGAGGCTAGATAGTCATTTTTTGGACGTTCTAGGCTCATTGGAGTAGGTTGCAGAAGCATTTGAGCACTGTAAACACATATTTTTATACTTTCGAGAATAATAGAGAGGCCCAAGCCATTGGAAGTTGGACCAAGGAGACGTAGCCCAGGAGGGGTGAACTCCTTTATCATGTTCCTATTGTAATTTTTTTTTTATGTTGTTCTGTACATGTTTATGATGTTGTTCAGTCTCTTATTTATGTTAAATTGCTCATAAAATTAACATAAAAACCCATCATTTCACTTGCAAAAAATCATGAATCCTTAAGCATAATGAAAGCATTTTGTTTCTAATCTGAGGAGGATCTTAGCACAAAAATCTTATATTCTAAATCAGACCATTTTGGTATCATAGGACTAGTTTTTCTTTGTGAAAGAAGGATTTAGTTGTTTACAATTTTATGCCATGCTTACAAGGTTAAAACTCAAAAGAGGAGAAGGGAAGCTGGTTGGAAGCCCTGAAGTTGGGTTAAGGGGAAGGAGAGCAAGGTTGCCACAACCTCCAACACCAGTTCAGTCTCGAGTTGCAGTCAAGACTCCAGATATCATGTCTCATGAAGGAGGACCTACAAATATGACAGAATATTGCAAGACCTTCAAAAAGGCTTTCTTTGATATGACAGAGATGGTGAAGGTTCTCTTCGAAGAGAGGAATACTAGGTTGCAAGGGGAAAGTTCCAAACCTCCCAAAGGAGAAGGATCTTCAGGAGGAGGTAAAGCAAATGAAGACAAACCTCCACCCTCTCCACCATATTCTTCATCTTCCTCTTCACAAGAATCTTCACCCTCTTCCACTAACAAAACCCTTATTCATACTCATCATCATACTTCAAAAGGAACTAGTAAATCACCCTTTTTAAAACTTTATGTAAAATTTGAGCTGCATATGTATAATGGTAAAGTACATACAAAGAAGCTTAATAATTGGATTCGTCAGTTGGAGGTCCATTACAGGATTCAAAACCTTCAAGAGGATGACATAAAGATTCAGTTAGCTTCCTTGAGAATGGAGGGTGCAACACTAGTATGGTGGGAATCAAAGACCCAAGAGGAGATTAAAAAACATGGTACAATTTAAATTTCTTGGAATGATTTCATTGCTGCAATCAAAAGACAATTCTACCCTCTGGCTTATATGCATAAAGCCATCATGAATTGGTATAACTTTAGACAGCTTAAAGGTCAAGTTGTGCAAGATTACACCCAAGAATTCAAAAAAAGGTCTTTGATGTTAGGTGTAGATTTGCAATCAAAGGACACATTTCTAAAGTAAATAGGGGGTTTAAATAGTTACCTTAGGCATACTATCTTAATGTTTAATCCCAATTATCTAGATGATTTGTGTGTGCAAGCCACTCATCTTGAGGCAAGAGGGAAAGACACTCCAGAAGAAGGTATTAAAAATCCATTTAAGAGTAAAGGAAAGGAAAAGGCTTTCAAAGGGAAGGAAAAGAAAAATGTCTATCAAAAACAAAAGAGAGAAAATCACATGAAAACGTTGTTCCAGAGAGGGCCATGATGAAGCTCATTGTTGGAAGATTCATCCTAAAATGAGACCAAAGAAAAACAACAACAAGGGAAAACAAAAAAAACTGCAACCACTCAATAGGATTTGGGATCTGATTCGGGCGATGAAACTAAAATCACAGCCATGGGGTTAAAAGGAAAAGAATCCATTTCTAGCACTAATTCTTCAAACTCACAAAATGAAACTCCAAATGAAAAGAGGGGAATACCAAATGAAAAGAGGGGAATAGAACTTTTTCACATAAGTGTGATATAAAAACACAACAAGATTGGTACGTTGTTCGATAGTGGCTCTCAAGCCAATCTTATCTCTAAAAACATTTTCAAAAGTTTAAATTTGGAAACCGTTCCACATCGTAAACTGTATCCACATGGATGGGTGTGTGACAATGTGCAATTGCAGGTTACAAGAAAGTGTAAACTGAAATTTTCCATTACTGCAAATTTCATAGATGAAGTGGAGCTTGACGTTGTGCCATTAGATATCTGTGGCATCGTTTTGGGCAACCCATAACTTATGACAGAAAATATATCTTCCATAGACATGAAAACCAATATCATATATTCAAAGGTGGAGTAGAATATATTGTGAGAGATCATAGCAAGAAAATAAATATTTCTCTTGTAAATGCAGGGCAGATGAAAAGACTAGTGAATTTGAGCAAGAATTTTGTGCTTCTAATGATCAAATCCAAGGATAATGTTGATAATGAAGCTTTTAAAGACTGTGATTCAAATTTGAAATCTGAATTGGTTTATGTAGTTAACCAATATGACGATATGTTTCAAAAACCAAAGGGATTACCTCCCAAGAGAGGAATCCAACATGAGATACAGTGGCAACAAGATTGTCCTCTTCCTAACATTGGCATGTACTGGATGTCAATGATGGAAAGCACTAAAATGAAGAAGAAAATTCAAGAGTTGTTGAATAAAGGGATCATCAAACCATCTTCCTCGCCATGTGGTTCACCTATTGTGTTGGTTCCAAAGAAGGATAGAACATGGTGCATGTATGTGGAATTTCGTGCATTGAACAAGATTACAGTAAAGAACTGTTACCCACTGCCCATAATAGATGTTTCCTTGATAAATTGAAAGATGCAAAGTATTTTAATAATTTGGACTTAAGAAGTGGCTACCATCAAATTAGAATAGTTGAAGGAGACATTTGGAAGACAACATGCAAAACAAAACAGGGTTTGTTTGCATGGTTAGTTATGTCGTTTGGTTTATGCAATGCTCCTACTACATTCATGTGTGTGATGAATGATGTGTTGAGGCCATTTATTGATGAGTTTTTCATAGTATACTTAGATGACATCTTAATTTTTAGTAAATCTCATGATGAAAATGTCATGCATGTAAGAAAAGTACTTGATGTCCTGAAAAAAGAACAATTGTATCTTAAGATGTCAAAGTATGAGTTTGGAAAAAATTCTTTTATTTACATGGGTCATATTGTTGGAGGAGGTGAGTTGAAAATATATCCCTCCAAGGTTAACGTCATTTTGAATTGGCCAAGGCCCAAGACAATTATGGAGGTAAGAAGTTTTTTGGGGGCAGCCCAATTTGGAGGAAATTCATTACTAATTTTTCTCTTATAACAGCTCCTTTGCATGTGTTGACAAATGTGAAAAAGTTTTTTCAGTGGGGAGGAAAATAGAAAAACACCTTTGATGCATTGAAGGAAAATATCAGTACAAATCCAGTACTTGCACTTCCAAACTTGAGACAGTCGTTTGAGATTCAGACTGATGCTAGTGACTATGCTATGGTTGCAGTCCTTATGGTAAGCCTATATGTTTTCATTCAGAAAATTTTAATGGTGCAGTGATTAATTATCCTACATATGACAAGGAATTTTATGCATTGGTGCAAAGTGTGAAAAAATGGAAACACTACTTGATGGGTAAGGAAACAGTCATTCACACTGATCATCAACCATTGCAATACCTACAATTGCAAGCAAAGTTGCAGCAATCAAGGCACTTCTAATGGATGAGTTTTCTTCAACAATTCCACTTGGTAATCAGGTATAAAAAAAGGTATCTACAATAAAGTTGTTGATAGCTTTCTAGGCCTATTGTTAGTGTAATTACTTTACTCAAGCATAATTTTGTTTTACATAAAATTTATATTGAGCAATATGCATAAGATAATGACTTTCGAGATGTTTCTGCAAGCTTGAATCAAGGTAACCAAGTAGAGGAATTGGATTATCATTTGCATGAAACTTGTTGTACTATCTTGGCAAGCTCTGTATTCTAGAGGGAGAAAGAGTTAACATCATAAGAGAGGCATATACTTCTCTTATTGCTGGTCATTTTTGTGTAATTAAGACGGTAGCACATTTACAGACGTATTGTTATTGGCCTCGTATGTTCAAAGTATGTCTCATTTTATTAAAGGATGTTCATTATGTGCAACTAGTAAGCCTAACAATAGGAAGTTAGGATTGTGCACACCACTTCCGATTCCTACACGACCATTGGAGAGTGTTTCTATGGATTTCGTAGGAGGTCTTCCATTTTCAAAAAGAGGTCATGATTATTTGTATGCAGTTGTGGATAGGTTCAAAAAAATGTGTATTTTGATGCCATGTAAAAATAAAGTTACTGCTAAACAAACTACTCAGTTATTCTTTTAGAATGTTTGGGTGCATTTTGGATTGCCCACATCCATTGTTAATGATCGATATTCTCACTTTGTTGGGAATTTTTGGTTAAGCTTGTGGGGATTCATTGACACCAAATTGAAAAAGAGTACAACCTTTCATCCACAAATAGATGATCAAACAGAAGTGGTGAATAGAATAACGATACATATTCTTCATGGGTATTGCAGCAAGCATCCTAAGTTGTGTGATGAACATTTTCACTATATTCAACATGCTTATAATCGAGCCAAGCACTCTTTAACTCAAACTTCGCCATTTGAGGCATATTTGGGATAATTTCCTAAATCTCCTTTGGATTTTATTTTTGGAAAATATGTTGTTATTGAAGGTCATAGAAACATAGATAAAGCAAGAAAGTTCATTGAACAAATCCAATTAGTACACCAAAAGGTTCAAGAACAGCTTGAGAAAAGCCAATGCAAGTACAAAGCAAGGCATGACAAGCATCATCAAGATCACAAGTTCCAAGTTGGTGATGAAGTTTGACTTAACATTAACAAAGATAGGCTCCAAGGAGAAGGTAAAAGGATAAAACCAATTAGATATGGTAAGTTCAAAATTTTGGAAAAGATTGGTAACAATGCATTCAGGTTGGATTTGCCTTCATATATGAAAATTTATGTTGTTTTTAATGTTGAGAATTTAAGATTGTACGAGCCTCCTTTGATTGAAGATCAAGGAGAGAATATTCAAATTCCATCTATTGAAGACTTTTCTCTAGAATTCCTTGATGAGCTTCAGCAAGACAATATACTTGACAGAAGAACAAGGACAAAAAAAATTGGAAGTATTGATTATCTTCGAGTGGGGCTCAGTGGTACAAATCCTTTAAAAGCCAAATGGATAGAGGTTGGAAAGGTGAGGGAACTATACCCTCAACTGCTGGACAATTGAAAGTGATCCTTTTGGGGTCCAAAAGGCTTCTAGTGGGGAGGAGTGATCAGGTGCTCAAAATTAGGATCAAAACTAAAAATGTTAGAATCTCTATAAAATTAGCTTCAGATTGAAGAGCTCATCATCTTGATTCTATTGGTGTGAATGAAACTCGAATCTAAGCTCATGTGAAGAAGTTAGAGCAAGTCAAAGTTCAAATTTGACTTGGACTAATGGCAGGAAAAGATAATGTGGCAGGGCTCTTCAGTGAATGGGGAAGCACCAAGTGGAAGGTTGCCATTGGCCCCCACATTTTGTAAATCGCATGTCACAGGTGGTTCGGCATTAAAAATCACCCTAGAACAAGCCAGGGTGTGATGCGATATCACAATTGCACATCACAGCAGGGTAGGAGGAAAGGCATTAAAGAATCGGCCCCTGCAGTTGCGATGCAACAACCTGCCCCCAATGATCTGATTTTTATCATAAACAAAATTGAAGTAGAATTGATTATTTGCCAATAGTGAATTGATCGTTAACTTTAAATGTTGAATGTGGAAGACTGAAGAAAAGCAGTTGATTTAAGACTTAATCAAGAACTTAAGAAGCATAGTTAAACATGAATTTGTAGCAAGAATAGAGATAGAAGACATCAAACATTGATTACAGAGTTTGTCCCTGATGGACTACATCTATAGGTCTGCTTTCAAGATGGGCATCCACTTTATTAGCATTGATCGAAAGAGGTCTTTTACATAGCAAAAACACCAGACCGAATGTGCACGCAGACACCTCTGGTCTCTGCCAATAGAAAGCTCTCTCTCCTAGCTTTCCAACGCCTGTCTCAGTTCCCAATTCTGCCTTCGGATGACCAATTCCTTTTGCATGAGCATAAGGATCAATTTATTGTGTATGAGATGCATTCGAGGCCCTGATGGCTAAAGATGGCATGTATGTGCTTCATTAAAGGTTGAGGGTTACAGTCTTGTCACTTTGTGACACTTAATGACCTAGTCACTGTTGTAAATAATACTGAGAGGGGAGGTGAATTAGTATTATCTGGTCAATTTTTTTCTTTTACAAATCCAGAACATATACGCTACTTCAGTTAGATGAACCCGCGTATATACGCAACTACAGATAAGGAAACCCGCATATACAATGCATATTTATAATTTACTTTATTCTATAGATGTTGATCATTAAGTTATGCACCATAATCATATAAACAGTTGCGAGGAACAATAAACAGATCAGAGGACAGCCACACATAAGAACACAAGATAAAAGGTAGAAACCCAATGTGGGTGAAAACCACCTGCTGCAATTCATCTCTATCTTCTTTTAATTAGAAACTTATTTTTACAATGATTCTGTACTGGTGCAGTCCTTTACCAGTATGCAGGGTGCTATCTACAGAGAGCTACAACCCTCTCTCATTTTCCAGCTTCTCCTGGAAGGGATCTACAACCCCCTTAGTTCTTGTACTAGTTGAGATACTAGTACGCAGGCTGCTACCTGCAGAAGGCTACAACCTTCTCTTTCTTCCAGGGACCACGTTTCATAAATTTTTAGACTGGATCCAAAAATAACATCAATCAAACATCAAGAATTTTTGCATCAACCAATCACCATTTCACCAATCAAGACTGAATCAAAATAAACACTTCTCTGTCAACTGTACCCAGATCACAGTAACTGTAATCACACCTCAAATTCTAAACCTAGATCACTGCAAGACGCAGCTAGAACATAAATTATGAGATGTACGCTACTTTAATATTCAGAAACTTGCATGCATATGCCTCTGTGTTATGATCAACCTGCGTATACGCACTTCCGCCTTCTAGAAACTACGTGTATACGCACCTGTGCTAAGATCAACCTGCGTATACACACTTCCGACTTATAGAACCTGCGTGTATACGTACCTGTGCTTCACTAAACCTGCGTACAGATCTATAAAGGTAATTTACCCCTTCAAATGTTCAGATATTAGTTTACCCAGATTATTAGATTTATAGATCAAGCAAGCGCCACATAGACCAAATCAAAATCATACAAAGATAGTATCATTCAAGCTTTCATATTTTGACCCATTAAAAGAACTTATCCTTCTCCTTGCGCTCAGGTTCCTTCTTCCTTCAGATCTAGATCTACACCATAACCCAATCATTGTATTCCAGATCTAGCACTTTTTCAGATATTCAATAATTTAGATAATCCCTTGCCAAATGATCTCCTTCCTCTTTTATAGCCTTAGGACTTTCACAATAATATGGTCCAAAGCCACAACAATTCAATACCATGGACCCAATACTTGGGATCAATACTTATAACGAGATACCATGGCCCAAAACTATAGGTTCAAATACCAAGGACTAAATACCATGGACCATAAACAAGTTTTCCCACATGTACGCGCTTTTCCTTGCATGAAAGTGCGTGTATACGCATACGCACCTTGGGAACGTCCAACCCGCGTGTATACGCGACTTTGTCAAAGTGAACCTACATATATGCCTTTTTCTTCTTTCTGAGTGCCAGAACTATGATCTGTCACTAGAGTGAGTTGCCATCAAGGACAACACCTATGCCATAGCACCAAAACTGCCAAACCTGTGCTAGAATGCCAACAATCTCCCCCTTTGGACTCGATGGCAACCCTAAGATCCTCAAGATCATTCTCCCCCTTTGTCATCAAGGGCAAAGGGTTGTGCTCCCCCTGAGTACATACTGAAATCTCTGCTCTGCTGTGCTGAACATGCTCCCCCTGACTGTAGGCAAGATCTGCAAAAAGACGTTCTTTAAAGAGAACCATGACTTATACATCATAACTGACCTTCCTATCACAAAAGACTCTATACATACATCCATCACCCAGCCAAGTGGGGATCATCCATCCAACCAAGTGAGGATACATCAGAAATTTACATATGACAAACAATTACATTACATCATTCATCCCAGGCATAGAGGGGAAACCAAACTAGGCCGTTACATGACCTTGATGAAAAGAAGATATACATGTCATAGAGACGAAATATCTTGAGCAAGACTAAGAAAGTCATCAATAACTATTATCAGCAGCATCTGTCAATCATTATTCAGATCAGCAACCATGTTCTCTTCCTCTGCAAGTGATCCACCTGAAACCAACAATAGTTGTGAACTTGAACCAAAAGCTTCTAAGATAATGCCAACAAAGCATCACTAGAAGATTATCTGCTCCCCCTAAACCTGTGCCAGATGGTCTCTAAAAGACCCCTATCAGACTATCAGAATCTGTCTCTGCTGATATCCTTCAAACCTCCATATACGCGATTGTATCTGCACAAACCAGTGTATGTACGTGGATCCTCCTCATCCAACTCGCGTACAACAACTTTTCTCTGAAACAGACAAGTTTCAACAGTAGGTTGAAGCATTAACTACTCCCAGCTTCTGTCTGAGGTATTCAAATGTTTCCCTGGGTAGTGGTTTGGTGAGTATATCAGCAACTTGTTCCTTAGAGGGAACATACTCCAACTTGACTTTTTGTTCCAGCACTTGTTCCTGAAGAAAATGATATTTGATAGGTATGTGCTTGGTCTTTGAATGCATGACTGGATTCTTCGAAATGCTGATTGCACTCGTGTTATCACATAAGATGGAGATAGGTGGAGTACAAGTGATTTGATAATCCTGCAAGGTTTGCATCATCCAAAGGAGTTGGGTGCAATAAGATGCAGCATCCACATATTCTGCTTCAGCTATAGATAATGCAATAGAACTCTGTTTCTTGCTGAACCAAGATACTAATCTGGAACCCATAAAGAATGGACCACCACTAGTGCTTTTTCTGTCATCCACACTTCCAACCCAATCTGCATCTGTATAAGCATGAAGAGTGAGATCTGCATCTCTAGGATACCATAGGCCATAGTTTTGAGTTCCTTGAAGATACTTGAAAATTCTCTTTACTACTTGAAGATGAGTTTCCTTAGGATTTGCCTAAAATCTTCCAACCATTCCTACTGCATGCATGATGTCTGGTCAGGTACCTGTTAAATATAGTAGACTTCCAATCATGGATCTATAGGTTGGTTGATGCACTGCTGCTGATTCATCATTTGCACTAAGGCTGCATCCTCTGACCATAGGAGTACATACTGGTTTTGAATCTTCCATGCCATACTTCTTCAAGATCTACTTGAGGTACTTGGTTTGAGATAAAAATATACCTCCTTTATTTTTTTGGATTTGTAAACCAAGCAAATATGTCAGTTCTCCAAGCAAAGACATTTCGAATTCCTTTGGCATCACGAAGGCAAAGTTTTGACTCATAGCTTCTTGATTGCTACCAAAGATGATATCATCTACATACACAACAAGTATTAGCAATTTGTTATTTTCAATTTTTATATAAAGATTGCTATCTGCTGATTCTTTTAAAAAACCTTGTTCATGAAGGTATTTGTCTAGACGATAGTACCAAGCCCTTGGAGCCTGTTTGAGACCATAGAGAGCCTTCTTTAGTCTGCATACAAGATTTGGATCATTACCAAGGATGAATCCATCTAGCTACTCAATGTACACTTCTTCTTCTAATTCTCCATTCAGAAAGGCTGATTTCACGTCCATTTAAAATACTTTGAACTTCTGAAAGCTAGAGAGAGCAAGGAAAATTCCGATGGCCTCAAGTCTAGCAACGGGAGCAAAGGTTTCTTCAAAGTCTATTCCTTCTTGTTGAGCATACCCTTTACAAACAAATCTAGCCTTATTTCTCATCACTTCCCCATTTTCATTCAACTTGTTTTTGAAGATCCATTTTGTTCCTATGACATTCTTATCTTTTGGTCTAGGAACCAACTCCCAAGTGTTATTATTTTCAATCTGCTAAAGTTCTTCATCCATTGCCTTGACCCAGCATTTATATTTGCATGCCTCTCTTACATTTTGTGGTTTAGTGGAGGAAAGTAATGCCAAATAGCTTGAAGCTTCTGCAATTGTTCTTCTTGCTTGTATTCCTGCCTCTTTTTTCCCCAAAATTTGAGATTTTGGATGATTCTTCTAAACGTACCTGGATGGAGTCTTTTCTTCTATCCTTATTTGTTCTTCAGGCTCCTCATGGGTTTCTTCTTCATAGGTTTCTTCTTCACCATGAATCTGATTTGATGTTGATGGATAGTCCTCATCATCTTCGAAATCTTCAGATCTTACCTGCCTAGGAGTTTTTCTTCTTCATCAACCACTACATAAATACTTTCAACAATTTTTCCAAGCCTTTTATTATAACACTTGTAAGCTTTGTTGTGGGGAGAGTAACCAAAGAGAATGCCTTCATTTGCTCTAGGTTCAAACTTGCCAAGATGTTCATCAGTATTTTTGATATAGCATTTGCTTCCAAAATTTTGAAATATTTTACCGAAGGAGTCTCACCATACCAGAGCTCATGAGGGGTTTGAGTGTTGTTCACCCGGACGTTTGTTTTGTTGAGAATAACAACTGCAGAAAATGTAGCTTCACCCCAAAAAGTTGCAGGAGTTCCAGATTCATCAAGCATAGCACGAGCCATTTGTTGAACCGTTCTGTTCATCCTTTCCACTACTCCATTTTGTTGAGGAGTCCTAGATGTATAGAATTCTTTTCTTATTCCATGTTCTTCAAAAAAATCAAAAAATTCATTTGAGGTAAATTCTCCTCCTCGATCAGACCTGAGGCATTTGATTTTGTGATCTGATTCATTCTCAACCAAAGCTTTGAAGGATTTTAATTTTTTGAAGGCTTCATCTTGGTGCTTCATGAGTCCTATCCAAACCATCCTTCAATAGTCGTCAATGAATAATATAAAGTATTCTTCTCCCCGAGGTGACCTTTTCCTAGATGGAACACATACATCAGTATGGACAAGTTCAAGTGGCCTGCTAGCTGATCCTTCCTTCTCAGGGAAGTTAGTTTTGGTTTGCTTACCAAACTGACATGATTTACATATTGTATTATCTGGAATTTTGATGTCTGGAAGACCACGAACTTCCTGGTATTTACATGCTTTCCTTATTTGCGAGAAGCTTAGATGCCCCAATCTCCGGTGCCATAGCCAATGTTCATCATTCTTTCTTAGATAGCATTGATGTTTTCCTTCTTTGAATATGTACAAATTATTTGGAGTTCTTATGCCTTTGATCACTATTTTTCCTATATCAAGATCACGAACACTACATCCATTTGATCGAAATATTACCTCTGTTCCTTGATCACACATTTGACTGACACTCAATAGATTATGCTTTAAGCCATCAACATACATAACATTTCTTGCTTTGACCTTTTCTTTTAAAAGAACGGAACCTTTACCTTTTTTAAGTGCAGGGGTGTCATTTCCAAATGAGACCTTCTTCTTCTTCTCCAAGGCACTATATGGCTGAAGTTTTTCTTTATCACTTGTCATATGTTTTGAACATCCATTGTCGATGTACCATTGATTTTCCTGCCCTTCTGCATATAAGGCTATACCATATCTTTTTAGTTGTGGTTCTTTCATTCTCCATGTTTTGATATTTGAGGCTTGCTCCTTCTGAGTTTCATGCTGAAACCTGCTCCTGCATTCAGAATCTTCATGACCAAAATTATTACAAATAGAACATTCTATTTCATTTTCAAGAGCAGAAAAGGTATTGTAGGTCCTTTTCATAATCCCAGTCATAATCCTCTATTTTTGAGTTTCTCTAGTCATGATAGTTTTGTAGGCAACACACTGAGTTGCTTTGTGTCCAAAGTTGTGACAAGAGAAACATTGGCCATTGAAGAAATTCTTGCGGTTATCAACCCTGTGGACCGAATGATTATAGCTTTCATTGACATTCATTCTTGAGGCAAATTGAGAATGATTTACCTGTGGTTTGTTGTAGCTTTTGTTTATCCTTGAAGCAGATTGCCCCCAATTTACATGGTGATATCTGTTCATTCTTGAAGAAAAATGTCCCTGATTTACATGGTGAGTAGCATTGTGCCTTTGTTGTTGATTGTCAATTTGTTCACTTCTCCTTGTTGCATCAATATAACTTTTGGAGGTGGTTGGCTTCTGTGCTTGAGATGCTTCTTCATTATATCCCAGACCTATCTTGATTAGTGGAGAACGTTGTACTTTGATAATCTCATCTAACGTTTCAAATCCTTTAACAAATCTAAGATTAAGAGCTTTAGTTTTC
>APFE031143132.1:65852-78119 GCA_000404065.3 Pinus taeda | reverse complement strand
GCTATTTCAACCAATTCTAAACAAAGCACTACAATCTAGGGCAACAAACAACTTGCCTCTATAAGCTAGGAAACCAATTCATTCATTAAATTTTTGCTATTTTATGAATGAATCATCTAGAATAGGTAAAAGTGAGTGAAAAATAACATATGGTTTCATTAATTACATCAAGAGGAATGAAAAATCACATCACAAGTCAAAACTGGTCAAACTGGCTTCATTTGCTGAGTTGAGGATGAAAATTGTGCCAAAACACCTTGTGCGCCGCGCGCCTAAGCCCTGTGCGCCGTGCGCCTTTCCACCTATTTTTGGGGCACTTCCTAGCATCCAAATTGAGCTCAGGTTTTCTTGTTGGGAAGCCCTGGATGTCTACTTTCCAACCCAATTGGAATTTTCCAATTTGGTGTCAATTTAACCCTCCAAAAGTGCATTCTTCCGGAAGTACTTCCTGCTGGTGCAAAAAGTGGCAGAAATGTGATTTTCATGATGTTTTTGAGCCTTTTGGTCACCCAGAACTTGATGAAATGCTTTGGAAATAGCTGAGCATGTATAATGCATCATGATAAATCCAAAACTACAATCCATTTGTGATTTGGACCTCCCAATCTTATGGGTCGCACGCTGCGCGCTACGCGTTGAACCAAGAAACCTGTTTTGCAAGCCAAAAATTTCAAAATGACAAAATTTTCTCCGAATTTGCTCAAATTCGGAGTGAAGACCCTCTATCATGTGTTGTGCCCTGCCAATGAAGCCTCGGCCAAAATTTGCGAGTGGATCGGCTTTTCCGTCGTTTTAGCGCTTTGCTCAAACGCCTCTTTAGGATCTTCATTTTCGCTTTGCAAACATGCATGCGAGCCCAATAGTGAGTTTTCATATGACAAAGCATGTCCTTGTCTCTGTTTTCCTTCGCCAACAACTTCTCCAAATGAGTTTTCACCCAGATGAGTATTGATTCTCGATCAATAGGTGTCAAATCACCGGGTCTCTTTCGGGCCAATTCTCGGTCTTCCCGGATTTTCCGCAGCTCATAAAGTGTATGCTCATCTTCCAGCTGTTTGTTGCGCTACTCCAAGTAGTTGATCACCCACTTAGCCATCTGCAATTTCTTTTGCAGCGACTCATTCTTAGCCCTTTGCTCTCGAATGATCTCCTTTAGCTCCGAGCTAGGAGAGCTAGCATCAACATCAATGATATCCGTGTCCTGACCTCCTGAAGGACCCTCATCAAACATGGGCCTCTTACCCCTATCCTGAATCTGTACCTGTGCTGAAGAAGAAGGTGAGACCCCTTCCACATGATGTGGAGATAATACTCGCTGTGCTGATGAAGTCAACGAGACCCCTTCCACCCCGGGTGGAGATAGTACTCATCGTGCAGATGCAAATAAGGCCCTGTGGCCTCGCTGGTATGTCACATATGGAGGAGCACTAATATGCTCAGTCTCAGGAATGTCTGGCTAGTGTGAAGGCACTCCCTCATCATGAATTATCTCGGGAGGCAACTGTAGCACTGAAAAGTAATCACGGGAGATGAAATCCTCCCAAGTAATGCCCTATTGTGCCAACTGATGCATCACCACGATTTTGATCAATGCATAATGATATATGCTCTTATGCTGATGTGTTGGGCTCTTCCTTTGTACTAAAGGCACCATCCTCTCTATGTTGCGACACATGAAAAACGGAATGTTCATCATACGTACCCTTGTGAAATGCATCAATAAACGGACATGGTACACATAGAGACGCGAGAATCTACCCTCGCAACTGAAATATCGAATGATGAGTTTCATCAATGGTGCAAACTCATCTCTTAGGAACCTGAAAGGAAAAGCTGCACTCAAGTGTCTCATACACCCGGGTTTGATATATGGCTCATAGTAGAATCTGTCTAATAGTTGCCGTTTACTCCATTCCTCCCCTAAATTTGGTATCCCGGTGGCCTGAGTAATAGTCTCAGGTGACAAGGTGAATTCACTCCGGCAAGGTTTACATGACCATCCTGTAACTGTAGAACAAATAAACGAACTAGTTCCCAATGATGCTGAGTTTGTGAGATTATCTCACAGTATTGGAAACATGATTGGCGCCGAAAACAATCCATTGCAAGTGGGCAAGCTTGCAATTGAGCCAAAGAAGTAGGCTCCTCCCTGACATGCTGACCACTTTTGGCACCTTTGTGATACCTCCGTGGCACATTTGGCACATTTACCTCGGTGTGAATCACTATCATACTCCTGCTCATATACTGACTCGGTCTCTGACATGTCTTTAGAAACAAGATAGCTGGAATATATATATATGCTGATGTATAACTGTGTGCACAATTGACTGTAAACTATTTCTTTTTCTCTAGAAATGCTGTGACCAAGGGGACACAAATGTACAAGGGAATATTAGGAAAGGGAAAACATTAGGGAATTGGGGAATATGGAAATAAAAACAAGGGATTTAGAGAAGGGAAGGGACTTGAAAATCTTGGATTTTAGGGTTTTGGGAGGAGGTAGGGATAATGTGTTTTGTAATAGAAGTGAGGGACTAGGATTTGAGGGAGTGTAGTGTAGGCTTTATGAAGGAATTATTGGGGAAACATAGTGGCGACCATACTGGGGACGAAATCTCAATGGTTTGCTTGTTGATGAGTTTGTTTCATGAGTCTTTGACAGAGTCTGAAGTCACGCCAGGTAACTTTCGAAACGCTTTTTCTATGCATAAGCGGAAGTAGATAAATGCTGCTTCAGTTGATCTCCGGTTAGCTTGTGAATACTTGATTTGCAAATCACCCAAATAAACTTGTTCGTTCTAGACCTTTGGATGATTGAGTCTAGAAGTCGATTGGCTGAATTATTTCTATTCTTTTGATCTTTGATAAACACACTGGCTTCAAAAAGACATACAAGAGCTAATCCAGATCCTAACCCGCCCCCTGTCTACGACAATCCAAACTTAATTCGAAAGATCCTCCGTCAAGAAAGCTCAGTGACTCCCGTGGTTAAATCTCATCCATGTCCTGCAATTTTTGAATATCTTGAAGAACTTGCCTTTGATGAGAAGTTTGAACTGTCATTGTTTAAAACCAACTCTGAAAGTGCACTTGATTCTCTTGTTCCAAATCCTGATTTTGCTGCAGCTCTTGAATTTGAAAAACACAATAAATTAATTGAAAATTTTATCTTGAGGCACCTTCAGAGCGACATCCAAGCTGCAAATCTCGCTGATTTCTTGGAAGCTGCATCTGCAAATATTGGATCTACTATCACGGCTTCCGCTTCAAGAATTCCTACTGAACCACCTTTCATTCTCACTATTCCCCTGCAACCTATAATTACTTATTCAGAATCTGCAACCAATTCCCTTCCTTCATCCTACATCACTTCTCCTCCGCATACTCCTCATACTGCAGCTAAACCCACTCCACCAACAACCCCTAGACTAAATCCACCTAGAGCAATGGCTGCTCGTTTCGCACCTCTTGCTTTACCTCAGCAATTGCATGATATGCCTGTGGATTATCAGAGTAAGATTCCTATATTTGATGGTACTCCTCAAAGTGTGTCCGCTCAGCAGCACATAGACAAAATGGCACATTTTTGTGATTTACATGAGATTGATGAGGAGGATGTAACTATGCGATTATTTGTGCAAACATTCGGAGGAGAGGTAAGAAAATGGTTTAGAGGCTTGGGAGCTAGAAGTGACCTACATTGGCTAAACTTCACAAACAGTTTCTAGATCGTTGGGAACTCAGAAAAGATCCACTTCAAATCAATGCCGAGTACAACAATATCAAACAAAATCATGGTGAGTCTGTCCAAGACTACATTATCAGATTTAATACAGTTTATAATGCTATTCCGGATGATTTAAGACCATCTAGAAAATCAATTCTTCTTAAATTCCCGGATGGTTTCGATCCGGAGATGGCTTATTCATTACAGGACAGAGATCCGCCTACTTTAGAAGATATGCAAAAGATCGTCGTGAGTGTTGAGGCGAATCTGAATGATAAGAGAGCACGGTTGAAAGCAGAGAAAAGAGTGACTATAAAGGAAGAATCTACGTCAGAACCGCCTTGGCTTCGTGAGATGGAAAAAATGTTCAAAAGAATGAACCTTGACAAATCAGAACCGCAGATTCGTAATCCAAATTACCATGGTCAACAACAACCACAGTTCAAAATTAAGCAGTGTGAACAAAGAGCACAAGAGCTGGCAGCCTAGCAACAGATCAAGACTCCTCTTTTACAGAATTTTGTGAGTCAAGATTCAGATGACGATGTTGATGTAGTAGGGGACCAAAATCACTTCTTTACTCCTGATGATCTGCCCATTTACATCACTAAAGAAGAAGACTATGGAGAAAGTTCAGGCGCCCAGCAAGATGAAGATTTTATCTTAGCAAATGATGCAGATTTAGATGATTACCAAAGAGGATATTTGAATGCCTTGTCCACTCAACAGAAGCAGTACTCATTGAGAAACTGATATGTGCCCATCAATCCAATTCAGAAAAGAAAAGAAGCTACAGCACCAAAGACGGATTCACCCATCCTACAACCAGCAAAGTACCATCAGCAGAAAAGACAAATCAGGCAAGTATAATCAAGGATAAGAAGGAAGTTCCGGTCAAACAAATCGAAAAGGTTTCGGCATTTAGTTTGGAAAATGAAATTTCCAAATTAAAAATATCTATCCCTTTGACAGAAATCATGAAGAATAGCAACTACCGTGGTCAAGTCTCTAAAATTCTGAATTTTGATCCAATGTTTGACACGATAAGCATTGAAGATGATCAGCCAGAATTGATATTTGGGCCGGCATTAGATGGTGAGTCCCCTGATAGTGATGTTCCTCCATTTTATATCAGTTTGAGATTGCATAAATATGTTTTGCACAATGCTATGTTCGATTCGGGTGCTTCACACAATCTGATGCCAAAGGCGATCATGGAGAAGCTGGGGCTAGACATTACAAGGAGATATCATGATTTGTATTCATTTGACTCCAGCCGTGTGAGATGTATCAGGCTCATCAAAGATTTGGTTGTTAGCTTAGACCAAATTCCAGTGAAGAATGTTTTAATGGATGTGGTTGTGGCGGACATTCCTCCGCGATTTGGAATGCTCCTTTCGAGACCTTCGGGAGAAAAACTGAAAGGTACACTACAGTTGGATTTCTCTTATGCAACAATTCATGTCTTTGGTCAAATGAGAAAGTTATATCGAGAGCAAAAGATGAAATATATGATAACTAGCAAAGAGAAGTCAATCAATCATCCTGTAAATTATGTACATACAAATTTATTTGTGTTACTTGCTGATAGTTTTAATGAGCTAGATAGTCAGTTAGTTCAGGTAGAAGATATACCAGAGATCACCGAGAAGTTTAGAGAAGTTCTGCAAAAATAAAGAAGAGAAAAGCAAACTATCCTAGAGCAATCAACTAAAGAAAATGGGCAGCAAACAGAAAAATCAGAGCCGGTGCAATTTCAACATTTAGAGGACGATGAAGATGGTCTTTGGACCATGGATTTTGATGGCGCAGTCGGTAGTGATGGAGATGGAATTGGTGTTTGGATTCACAGTCCATTTTCTGCTACGGATAAGGTTCCAAGCAAGGTGAGAGTGTGTTCCTACAAGCTAGCATTTGATTGTTCTAATAATGAAGCGGAATATGAAGCTCTAATTGCTGGCCTTAAGATTCTGAGAAAGCTGAAAGCGAAGAAGATTGCAGTCTATGGTGATTCAGAGTTGGTGATAAAGCAGGTTAAAGGTGAGTTTCAAGCTAAGCATCCTCGCATGAGAGCTTATAGAAATGCAGTCTTATATATTTTGAAGTTATTTTCTGATCATACCTTGACATGTGTGCCTCGCATACAAAATGGTGTTGCTGATGGACTTGCTAAGGCAGCAAGCAACTTAAAAATTCCGATGAATTACAACAACAAGTTTGAGATTCATGTGAAACACCGTCCCACCGTTCCAGACAACCAGCGATGTTGGCAAGTCTTTCAGGATGACGAAGAGATTAATCAGTTTTTGTAGAATAAGGGTAAGTTCAGAGATACCTCCATAGATACAGAACATGATGATGGCAGTGATGATATACAAGTAAATCAAATGGAAGTGCTGCAACTTAAAGACAACATCATTCCTAAGGGATTGATCCCTTTGGAAGAACTCTTCGACCAAGATGATGTAGCTCGTAAACCAACATTGAGGCCGACTGAAAAGGGTGTTGAAGAGGTAAATATTGGGACAGATGAGAATCCTAAGATGGTAAAATTATCAAAGTCATTATCACCAAAGGTAAAGGCAGAATATGTGAAATTGTTGTCTTTATTTTCTGATGTTTTTGCATGGGATTACTCAGATTTAAAAACATATGACACAAATATCATTCAGCATATTATTCCCATTAAGTCAAATCAGAAGCCTTTTCGTCAAAAATTTGAGGAGAATCAATCTGAAGCTGCTGCCATCAATTGAAAAAGAGGTAAACGGATTGTATAAGTCAGGAATCATTGTGCCTATCCGATTTTCAGATTGGATATCAAACTTGGTGCCCGTGAGAAAGAAAACAAGTGAGATCCGTTTATGTATTGATTTCAGAAATTTGAATAAGGTCTCATTAAAAGACAATTATCTGCTGCCAAAAATGGACCACATATTGCAGCGAGTAGTTGGAGCATCAAGGATGTCACTACTCGATGGCTATTCAGGATATAATCAAATTCTAGTGCATGAAGATGATCGTGACAAGACAACGTTCACCACTCCATGGGGAACGTTTCATTATGCAAAGATGCCGTTTGGTTTGAAGAATGCAGGAGCCACCTTTCAGCATGCAATGGACATGGATTTCGCCAATGAGAAAGATGTATTTTTAGTTGTTTATCTTGATGATTTAACTGTGTTTTCAAATTTTGATGAAGAACATTTGTATCATTTGAAAATTGTCTTCCAAAAGTGCAGAAAATATGGCATTTCGTTGAATCCGAAAAAGAGTCTTTTTTCCATGGATGAGGGCAAGCTTCTTGGCCACATGATATATAAAGATGGCATCCGTGTTGACCCTGCACGTGTTGAAGCCATTCATCAAATTGAATAGCCCCGGAACAAGAAAGAAATACATTCCTTTAATGGTAAACTGAATTTTCTGCGTCGCTTCATTCCAAATCTAGTGGAGCATCTTAGAGAAATCACGAGCATGCTAAAAAATGACAGTCAGGTAAAGTGGACCGAAGAGGCAGTAAAATCATTCAATTTAGTGAAGTTATCTCTTTCTTCAGCTCCTATTTTAATCAGCCCAGACTACACACAGGATTTTATTTTGTTCTCATTTGCTTCTGAGCACACGTTAGCAGTTGTATTAATGCAGAAAAGGGAAGGAGTTGAAAAGCCCATTGCTTTTTTCAGTCGGATTATAAGAGATGGAGCATTGAAATACAACATTATTGAGAAGCAAGCACTTGCGCTTGTAAAGGCCTTGAAAGATTTCCGTGTGTATATATTGCATTCCCACATTCTAGCATATGTCCCTAATGCAGCAGTTAAAGATATTTTAGTACAGGCAGATCCAGAAGGTAGGCGGGGAAAGTGGATTGCTGCATTGTTAGAGTATGATGTGGAGATTAAACCAACCAAACTAATCAAAGGACAAGGACTTGCCAAGTTAATGGCTGAAACGAATTTGCAAGTTCTAGATATAAATTTGATTGCTGCCATGTCCGATGAAGATGAGGAGAATTCATCAGTTCAGGTATCTGAAATGTTTCTTTCCTCTCCTTGGTATGCTGACATTTTATATGTATTTCAGCATTTGTCTTCACCTCCCGGAATGCCTAGAAATAAGAGTAGAACATTGAAATTGAAAGTTGCAAAATTCTGCATACTAGATTCAGCATTGTTTTGGAAAGACCCTGGTGGAATGTTATTGAATTGTTTGGTAGAGGAAGAAGCCAAAAGAGTTGTGGAAGACCTTCATAGAGGTGACTGTGGAGGCCATCTGTTTTGGAAAACCACAGCAAACAAGATTCTAAGGGCAAGATATTATTGGCCTTCATTATTTTCAGATGTATATAAGGCTGTTAAAAATTGTCATGAATGCCAAATTTTTGAAGGGAAGCAGAAACTACAGCCTTTGCCTCTCAAACCAATTGAAATTAGTGCACCTTTTCAGCAGTGGGGATTGGATTTCATCGGGGAAATTCATCCAGCATCATCAAGACAACATAGATGGATATTGACAGCCACAAACTACTTCACAAAATGGATTGAAGCAATTCCTACTCGACAAGCTACGGATGCGGTAATTATCTCTTTTCTTGAAACCAATATTTTGTCACGTTTTAGATGTCCAAGTAAGTTAATCACAAATAACGTAGCAACATTTAAGTCAAAAAGGATGGTCGAGTTTTGCTATAAGTACAATATTAGCTTGGGACATTCAGCCGCATACCATCCTCAGGGAAATGGATTGGTGGAGTCATCTAATAAATCTTTGGTTAATATCATTAAGAAATTGCTGGAAATTAATAAAAAGGGATGGCACAAGAAGTTAGTAAATGCACTATGGGCTGATAGAGTGAGTCAGAAAAAGTCTATTGGCATGTCTCCTTTCGAGTTGGTGTATGGGACAGACACAGTTTTTCCTACTTCGCTTGTTGTCCCGGTAGTCAAATTGCTTCAGGAAGCCGGTAGTGAGGAAGATCCTATGCAGAGAAGGATTAATCAGATGATCCATTTACAGCAGACACGGGAGGAGGTATTTCAAAACACTTGCAAGTTGCAGGAGCGCATCAAAAATATTTACGACCGGAAAGCAAAAGTGGACACATTTCAGCTAGATGAGGTAGTTTTGAGGTGGGATGCTTGACATGAAGACAAAGGAAAGCATGGCAAATTTGAAAATTTATGGAAGGGTCCTTACAAGGTTGCAGCGTATCGTGGCCAAAACGCTTTCCTTCTCAAATAAATGAATGGAGATGAATGTCCTGGAGGGCCAATTAATGGTGGGCTATTAAAGAGATACTACTTCTGAGTATTTTCTGCTCATTTCATCATCATTGTACATATCGTTTTACTTATGTTTTATTGCACATGTATACTAACTTCTCATCTTCAGTCTGGGGCCCACGGTGAAGGCTATAATTCTGAAAATGAAGGTTAGTTAGTTTAAGTTTGTCAAGTCAGTTGTCTCAATCTTTTAGTTTCGAGTCTATTTTGGTCAAAGTGGTTTTTGGTTTTTCAATCCAACTGTCAAAATTTTGTGTTGGAATAATGACTCCATCGCCCAATGGATGAAGGCACTGTCTAGCTCTTACAGCGATCTGCGCTTCTTGGCATCTCCAAGGAGCTACCATCCCCATTGGAGCCAATGTTAGAGTCGGTCTAGTTATCCCTCCGTCAGAGATCAAAGCTCTTTTTTCATTTCATGTTTAGGTGTCCCATCAGTTTCGATCAGTTGCATTTCGTTAGGCATGCCACAACTCTGACGGAATGGTTTGTGTCACTCATTCCCCTCATGCTTGGCACTGCTGGTTCAGGTCTATTCATAAAACTTCAAAGGTCATTTACAATCATGTTTCAAATTTTTAGGTCTTAGGTCTAGGGTTGAGTCATTTTGTTTTGCAAAGTCTAAGAAGACCAGCAGGCCAGAGGGATGTCTTCGATAGATGGTCACTTCATTAATTTTCATCATTGTACAGATAAATTAGGACTTCTCTTCAAAACTCTGTTTTGAAGATAAGTCATCATCTCATTTTTGTAAAAAAATTTCAAAAATTTCAGTTCTTGAATCATCCAAGCGCAGCCTTGGTCTCCTTTGCCAGAGCATATCACAGCTATCCCTGCAAAAAATTATCAAAGAAAATCATTATTTAAACCAAATTTAAGGGGGAAACCAAAAAGGTCAGAGTCTATTAATCCTGACAAAGTGTCAACGACAAAACATAACAAAAATGGTTATGGACCAAGCAAAAATCAAAAGGGAGCCTATATGAAGATATTTCACATCATTTTCAACTCATTCCACATACCAAGAGTGAAGAGCACCATTCCAAAGTGAATTTGTGAATTTGCATGCAAGATTGGAGCATTTCAAGGGCGCGCGATGCATCAGACTGGGCGTGTGGCGCATCAGGCACCAAAACACAGTGCAAAATTGCATGCACGCAGCGCATCAGAGGCGCGCGGCGCACTGGGGTTTAAGCCCAGAAGTGGTTCGAAAAAACACCAAATCGCCTCCTCTCCGCTCAAATTTGCAGGTAGGCTCATATCTATGACTTGTTCTTGGTTTTTGAACAGTTAATGTAATGGATTTATGATATATTTGCCTTAGAAAACCAAGTGGAAAACCCTCCTTTGTCCATGAAATTGCTGTAGGGTTGAATGCAAAAAATTGCTATAGGGTTTCAAAAACTGAATGTTACCAAGGTTACCATTATTTCCCATTTCCTTTTGTTTCCCATTCCCCATATTCACCATTATGTTTCCCCAATAATTCCTTCATAAAGCCTACACTATACTCCCTCAAATCCTAGTCCCTCACTTCTATTACAAAACACATTATCCCTACCTCCTCCCAAAACCCTAAAATCGAAGATTTTCATGTCCCTTCCCTTCTCTAAATCCCTTGTTTTTATTTCCATATTCCCCAATTCCCTAATGTTTTCCCTTTCCTAATATTCCCTTGTACATTTGTGTCCCCTTGGTCACAGCATTTTTAGAGCAAAAGAACAATTTACAGTCAATTGTGCACACAGTTATACATCAGCATATATATTCCAGCTATCTTGTTTTAAAAGTCATGTCAGAGACCAAATCAGTCTATGAGCATGAGTATGACAGTGATTCTACACCAGAGGTAAATGTGCCAAATGTTCCACGGAGGTATCACACAGGTGGCAAAAGTGGTCAGCATGTCAGGGAGGAGCCTACTTCTTTGGCTCAATTGCAAGCTTGCCCACTTGCAATGGATTGTTTTCGGCGCCAATCATGTTTCCAATACTATGAGATGATCTCACAAACTCAGCATCATCAATAACTAGTCCGTTTATTTGTTCTACAGTTATAGGAGGTCAAGACATGGGTATCATTGATGTTGATGCTAGCTCTCCTAGCTCGGAGCTAAAGGAGATCATCCAAGAGCAAAGGGCTGAGAATGAGTCGTTACAAAAGAAATTACAGATGGCTAAGTGGGTGATCAACTACTTGGAGTAGCGCAAAAAACAGCTGGAAGATGAGCATACACTTTATGAGCTGCGGAAAATTCGGGAAGACCGAGAATTGGCCCGAAAGAGACCCGGTGATTTGAAACCTATTGATCGAGAATCTATGCTCATCCGGGTGAACACTCATTTGGAGAAGTTGTTGGCGAAGGAAAAAAGAGACAAGGACATGCTTCGTCATATGAAAACTCACTATTGGGCTCGCATGCATGTTTGCAAAGCGAAAATGAAGATCCTAAAGAGGCGTTTGAGCAAAGCGCTAAAACGACGGAAAGAGCCTGATCCACTCCAAATTTTGGCCGAGGATTCATTGGTGGGGCACAGCACATGATGGAGGGTATTCACATCGAATTTGAGCAAATTCGGAGAAAATTTTGTCATTTTGAAATTTTTGGCTTGCAAAACAGGTTTTTTGGCTCAACGTGTAGCGCGCCGCGCGCGACCCATAATATTGGGAGGTCCAAATCACAAATGGCTTGTAGTTTTGGATTTATCATGATGAATTATACATGCTCATCTATTTCCAAAGCATGTCATCAAGTTCTGGGTGACCAAAAGGCTCAAAAACATCATGAAAATCACCTTTCTGCCACCTTTTGCACCAGCAGGAAGTACTTCTGGGAGAATGCACTTTTGGAGGGTCAACTTGACACCAAATTCGAAAATTCCACTTGGGTTGGAAAGTATACATGTAGGGATTTTCAACAAGCCAACCTGAGCTCAATTTGGATGTCGAGAAGTGCCCCAAAAATAGGTGGAAAGGCGCGCAGCACATGGGCTCACGCCCGTGGAGCACAGGGTTTTTTGGCACAATTTTCATCCTCAGCTCAGGAAATGAAGCCAGTTTGACCAGTTTTGACTTCTAATGTGATTTTTCACTCCTCTTTATGTAATTAATGAAACATTATGTTATTTTGGACTCACTTTTACCTATTCTAGATGATTCATTCACAAAATAGCAAAAATTTAATGAATGAATTGGTTTCCTAGCTTATAGAGGCAAGTTGTTTTGACTGCCTAGATTGTAGTGCTTTGTTTA
>APFE031143132.1:0-44398 GCA_000404065.3 Pinus taeda | reverse complement strand
CCCCCCCCCGCAAAAAAAAAAAAATGGTTTATTAACCAAATATCTCAGTGAATAATGGTTTGTATCCATTTTGAAGTGTGATCACAATAGGTGATGTAGGAATTTTTATAGTGCATATACCATTGCCAACCCTTCGTGCTTCGCAGTAGTGTAATTTTGCTTAGGTATCGATAGTTTTCGGCTAGCAAAAAAATAGGATGAGTTATATCCCCTTCTTCTAGTTGAGCCAATAGTGTGCCCAAGGATATGGATGAGGCATCAACATGTAGATGGAATTCTTTTCCCCATTTTGGGAAGAATAAGATTGGTGTGCTAACTAGTTTTTCCTTTAAAGAATATAGAGCTTGCTGACATTCTACATTCCAATGAAACTTTACTTCTTTATTTAACATCTTCTTCAGGGGGATTGTAATCTTTTCATACCCCCATATGAACTTTCTATAGTAGATTTTATGTCCCAAAGTCAAACACAACTAGTGTACTAATGTTGGTGGAGGTAAATCTACTATGACCACAATCTTTGCAGGATCAACTAATAGTCCTTGTTTGCATACCACATGGCCCAACAAAATGTAAAATGGAAAATATAAAATACACTTCTTCAAATTTAATGATATTTTCAATTGCCAACATCTATCAAGCATAAGGTGCAAAACTTCAATGTGTTTCTTCAGCAGACTAAACATTTTCCAATCATTGAGATAAACCTCCAAGAATTTATGTATAAAATCTTAACTCTAATGCCATATTAAAGAAAATAACCTAAGATGTGAGGAGAGGATTCTTTTAAAACAATAACCTACTATTAAAATGTAGTCTTAAAGCTTAAATCAATAATAGAGAATATTAAAACAATAACCTACGCAAGGATTTGATGCTTTTAAATATTAACATATAATATTTCAAACTAATTATTTTGTCATATCTAGACCATTATATTTGTGGAACAATGTTATCAGTGGAGGTGTGGAGGAAGTAACATTGATACATTGTGTGGAGGTGTGAAGGAAGCTTTCTTCCTCTGCACCTCCACACTTTGCATAATGTATCAACATTATGGAGATTCATAATAAAAGTTAGATTGATTTGTATGTAGTTATAAATCTATCAATAATTTCCTATTGGGCTACATTTTTCTAAATTGTTAAAAACATTTAAATTTATTTGTAAACCCAGCCATTTAAATTAATCTATGCACTCCACACAATTAACCATGTCAAATATAGAAATTTAAATGCAACACGAGAAACCGATAATGCCAATTTGTAGGCAGAGTTAATAGTTGGAGTTGCAAATGCAAAAGGTGGAATGTTATGACTAGATATTCAACAATTTTAGGATCATGCTAATGGAAACATAAAAAATGCATCATATATTGTATTGAGATGCTTGGCTTTAGCTTAGCGGCTTGTGCAGTTCGGGTTGGTTGTTCCGTTTTAGCCTTTTGGACTAATTCTTGAGCTAGAGCTCCTCCACTAATATAAAAAAAACTAGAAACCAAAACAAAACTTTTTGATGCTTTAGCCAAATTCAATTCTATTTTGGTTCAAGAAATCTCAAAGGAGGGATGAATTGGAGCATCGTAGGTTTGATGCTAAAAATTGGGGAATGGAGAAGTATAAAGAAATCGTCATTCTTTGCACTCTCGTACTCAGTCAACAAATAAATACTTGAATGATTATGAATTGAGTGATGTAATCAAATAAAAATACAACACAAGAAACAGTTAATGCCAATTGTAGGCAGAGTCATTAATTGGAATTGCAAATTCAAAAGGTGGAATGTAATGAAAAATGTTGACTATGCACAAATAGGCAATACATGGCCAATTTCTTTATATCTTTAGTGGTTTGGGGCAACTTCTATAACGATTGCAAAGTGTGTGGAAACCTATAAGTATCATGTATACTGACATTATTAGGGTTCCTGAATAACCATAAATTTCGATATTATAAATCTTTCTTCCTTTACATAATCAAAGTTCATGAAGTTAGTGTACACGGCACCATAAAGCCACAACTATATGCTACTATGAGAACAAAAATCTAAGTTTATATTTGTGACTCCTTTATACAAAATAATATTTCCAAATTTTTACAATGCTCACATAATCTCAGCATCTCCTTTAATGTTGGAAATCTCAAAATTATCTCTTTTATTTTGATGGGTTTTAGCGTTCAGTCATTGTATGTCTAAGCAAACACCAAGAAATAGTCATGATTATTTCCATTAGGTAGAAGAAGTCAAGCATTGATTCAACCATCTTGATTCTTCTTAGCGTGCAAGTCTCCCTAGCTTTCATTGTTTGGAGTGTAGAGGTGGCTTCACACTCCACACTTTTTTTTCCACGTTCCCACAATGAAATCCAACAAACTATTACACTCGTGATATGGTAAATTATGGAAAAATTATGGAAATGAAGCATTCTTTAATAATGACAAAAAGTGGACCTCACACAAAGAGGAAAGGACTATGTTGTGTTGCAGCTATTAATTAATTAATTAAGACTGGTTAATTCATTAAGGTTGTGCCTCTTTATTCAGGGCCTGCATTTGTCGTTATTCAAGAAACATTTCTGCAATATGTTTTTATTTGTGCCTTTGCACCTTCATACCCTGCATAATGAAAGCCAATTTCAAATAACTTTCCTCGGCATCTCTGTACTCTGCATAATGAAGCCACTTTTGCATAGCTTCATCCACACATCCGCACTCCACAAAATTTCCACAGTGCACACAATGAAAGATTTTTCCACACCTCTTCATTTCCAAATAGAACCCGCTAATTAATTAATTAATATGTAATATGTGGAAATTCATGTGGAGATATGCAACATTGCAAAAGAGAGTGGTCGGTGGTGGTGATGCTAGTTTTCTCCTTTTCCTTGTATAATTCTAGCAGCCATAAGTGAGGGTGAATAGATGTGTTTATAGAGTTAGTTTGTTGGTAGCTATTGAGATTCAAGAGAAACAATTCATAATTGGTACAAACAATGAAAGGGAAAATAAATTTGTAGTCTTCGGATATTTCATGGCAATGAAGGATTCGTTGAAATTATTATTTGTATACAAGAAAATAAATTATTATTATAAGTATTGTACAAGAAAACAAGAATTTCACATTGCAATTTGCAAAGTGTGGAGGTGCAAAAGTGCAGAGAAAGCACAAAGAAATATTTCTCTGCACTTAGTTTATATGTGCACATCAAATATGTGGAGGCTAGCTAGAAGTGGGAACTAGTACCATTCTCGTATAATCACAAATAAAACAAACCTAATAATGTCAATAATATAATTCTCCTTTAGATGAAGAGATGACAGTGACGTGGAATTCCCTAAGGAGTTCAGGATGCTAAAGTCCATAACTAATAAATTAAACACATGACCTCAGTTGTTCTAAAATCCTAATGTACATGCTTTCCACCACTAGTCGATGACTTCCTTAAAAGGTCCCAGTTTATCATGATTCTTCTTTTTCTTAGTTGTTCTATCATGTTTCTTCAGAGGTGTGGAGGAACCTTTGATTGTGTAGAGTGTGGAAGTGTATTTCATTGTGTGGAATGCAAAGGTGTGGAGTGTAGAGTGTGGAGGTGGATTTCATTATGTGGAATGCACATGTGTAGAGGAAGCATGTGTGGAGGTGGGAATAACGATTGATTGTGGAAATGTTTGCGAAAATAGATCATTCTCGAATAATGACAAAACATGGAACCCACACTGCCTTAGTTAATTAATTAGCGGTAGAGGAAACGATTATGCTACATTGCAACTATTAATTTTGATTTATTCACATTCATTTTGAATAATTTTGGATTGTATGGTTAGTTTAATATGCCAAAAGGATTAAGATTATGCATTTCTTAAACGTTTTCAAGAAGAAATAACTCAATAGACATAAGTTTTACATGCAATTTAATTTGTACTTTTGATATAACAAATGATGATTATGTTGTAAGTGGTACAAAAAAATAAAGTTGTCTGATTTTGAATTGCATAAGTTGTTTATTGTTAATCAACTTGTATTCTTTAATAATTTAACTTGTGCCTTTGATAATTATGGAAAAATGGAAGAAAGGACTATCATTAAACCTAGAGAGTTTTTTCACAAACATAATGTCATTACCGAACATTACCTAAAGTGCCATCTATTGCTCCCTCTATCACATGTAAAATGATTCCAACCCTCCAAAAGTCCCAATAATAAATGATAAGGAGAACATAGATATTTTAAATTCAAAATTTCATGTCTCCATAAGGTGATGACCATAGAAGAGTTATTTCCATATAGATACATGTTGTAGGGTCTAATTGAGAATGAAAATGCTACCAACCTCTCATGGAAATCATAGAAATATGATGTGATTAGGTAGTTAAACATTGCTTCTATTAAAAGGATACAAATTTTTTTCTATCCCATAGTGCCCATAAGCATAGGGTGTTTGCAAGAATTTGGGAGATTACATGATGTCCATAACATTGTAAAGAATTGTGGCTCCTAACCAAATCCTTTCAAACAAATGTAAGGAAAGTGTACTTGATTGGGAACTAAGAAGGGGAAATACAAGACATATCAACACTCATGAACCACTTGTATCAGAGTTTGGACACCTGGTTCTTATGGCTAAGATGGATCCCGTTCATGCATGATGTGCTCAGATATCAAATGATAGTTAACTAGGTCGACCTAATATCCAAAATCCTTGCTCAATACATTGAGAAGCTAAAACCATTAGACAAAAATCACACCCAAATTTTACATGGCTTCCTACCTTATGGATTGCATGTGTAGCTACAAAAATATCTCTACCTTTTAACCCACTTGGAAACCTACCTTTGCACAAGTACACTCTAGTTTTAAGGCTTTTATATAACCATATATGTGCATGAACATCCCACCATAGGTGACTTTGTCCTATCCCCTATATATGGGTGGAACCATTGTAAGAAGTTCCCACATTTCTCACTAGAATTAATTAAGATGTTTAAGAATATTGGGGAGTGGTACTTATTGGAAAGAAGTTGCTACATTAGGGTATACAAGGTGTCCACTAGTCCTCACATTTTTCCCAAGTGCACACTAGCTTGATTGCTAATCCAAGAGATAGACTTGAGACCTCATTACTGCAGGGAAACAATGACAATGACAAAAAGAAAGAAAGAACTCTACACAAACTTACCTATAAAAATTTAAGGGTGAAATTATCCCTTGTTGAAAATAGCAACAAGAAATGCTAAAAATAGAAGTGCTAAAAATAGCAGTGCTATAAATAGCAGTTTGGGTACTAGTGTTGGATTGAGCAGCAGGGAATGAAAAATGGAAGTGCTAAAAATAGCATTGCTATTTTTAGCAGTTCGGGATGGATTCCTATTTTAGTCAGTCCTTGGACTAAAAATAGGAAGTAAAATTCGAATTTGAACTTAACAACTGCTTGAAAATAGATTAATTAATTCACCATGAGTTAATTAGTTGTGAAAAATCAAACATGAAGTCTATGTGAGGACATACAATAATTTCTCCATTAATTGAGGAATTTATCCATCAATTAAAGAGATAAGGATGAGTTCTAATTTGAGTAGTAATTAGTTGGCTCAATTAACTGAGTCAAGTCCAGTTAGATATATTTAAACAGTTTGTTTAAATTAATGTGAGTTCAGTTAGTTAATGCATACTTGCATATCACTGTTGTTCTTCAGATAACTGAATATTCTCTCATGAATAACTCATGCATGTCAGTTCAGATAGAGACCCAGTTGAGATTAGAGGAGTGACAGTGTACTATCAGTTGGATGGATTTTTCCTATAAAGGAAGCTCATCCATGGAGAAGGATTTATCTCCTTCAGGATTGCGCAGTTGGATCATAGGTTAGTGAGTGTATGAAGAGGCCAATTCACACAAGTGGCTACACTACACCCCAAGGAAAATTGCGCAAAGAAATAGGAGGCTTGGAGGGCAGAGGAGAAGGTTTAAGAGAGGCCTTTGACTATCTATGAGCAGCAGAGGGGTTGTAGAGAGAGCAGGATAGCTTGAGAGTTGATTCTTTTTGTAATCCAGACTATATTTCCACTTGTATGATAATACAGAGTTGGGGTTTTACGCTGAGGCTTTCCCCGGGTTATTTCTTCTGTGTTCTGTGTGATTGCTTCTCATTCTCAGTTATATGTGTTCTCATTGATCATGCTCGAATTGATTAAGCTTCTGCAAAGTGTTGTAGAAGTAGATCTTGTATTGTGTTTTAGTATATTGCATAATATGTTGATCTACAGTGGGAATTTCTACATCCCTCAAGTTTGAGACATAAGGTCTCCACTTAGAGCCAGTCAAAGTCGATGACTTTCATTAAGTAGTTGAAAAAATAATTGTATCTAAATCCTTGGTTTATAAGTTTTTCCATAAGATAAACAAGTAGGGAAAATTATACATAAGAGATTTGGATTATGCAAAGGTGGAAGAGGGGATAAAGTGCATATAAATTCTTGCAACTTCACCCCTATAGATTCAAGGCCATAATTTTATATCATTATGGCATTTGCACCATATTGATTACAGTCACTACGTAATAGGAGAAAACTCCAAGATTGGAAAATAAACCTCTATAGTCAACATTTCAACATATGTGCTAGGAGCTTGGCAACATGAAAGAAGTTGGGCTAGGTGGCATTCAAATTATTGAAGAATCTAGATGCTCAATTCCCAAGGAGTGTTCGAAGGAGAAGAATTTGGTCAAAATACATAATGACCATCTTCTATTATGTGATGGGAAAATCACACCTATGGCTATTGTTTAGAGTAAATGGTATAAGGGTGCCATAGTGGAAGTAATAACCAACGCAATTGAGTTCAAATATTGTTTCATAGAGAAGTTAATGAATCCTAAGTCCAACAAAAAAGAAAAGTGTTAGGTTGACACCTTTGGATTCAACTACATGCTTCACAATTTCAAAAGGGTGTCTTTTAACAAGAAGTGAAATGAAAAGTAGAAAATGGAGGTCCAAATAATTGAAGAGTGTATGATTCTAGAATGTGGACAATGCACATCCTCTAGCAATATGAGCATCAAGGGTCTCATTTTCTTAGTTTTCCTAAGAAAGTTGAATAAATGGCATACCAACTCTTAGCCATGAGTAAATAAAATGATGAGTTGAAAGAAAAACTTAGGAATCATAATCTTATATGGAGGGTAAAATTACACTTATAAGAAAAGCCATGACACTACAAGATAATCTTATCTATTTGGTGAATGTGTATTTCACCACTCTCAATGGCACATGCACCCCTTTGGATTTAGTGATATAATTCAACCATTAAGTTGGCGAGAAGATAGTTGACATCATATAGTGATATTCCTAAACAATACAAAACATGCAATTGAAGGATCCATCCATTCCAATCCCAACTCATATTGATATACTAAGTTCATCTAATGATATTAAATTGCATGCATAAATGGATTTTGAACATTAAAGTGTGCAAGTTGCATGAAGCAAAGCACTTAGCCTCCTAAACAAAATGCCAAATGTTTCAACAAACATTCAAGTCATAAGGGGCTTGCTAGCATATCCATTGAAACATCCCAATGAAAAAACTCTCACTCTCAAGTAATTCAAAGAAAAATTCATCCAGAGGATGCACTCTACGAAATTCAATGTTAATTAAATCCCAAGTATAAATGAAGTAGTCTAGGAATATTTCAAACTACTTTACATCAAACATATCAAGAGACTAAGGTGTTCACATGATGAGTTAACTAGTAAAAGGATAAATGTGGAACTTAGATTGACTAGTCTTAAGCCAAGGATAGCAAATGGGTCTAGTGCACATGGTGTCAATGATGTAAGATCGATTATAAAAATCTTAGAACCATGTTAAATTATGCAATTAATAATTTTTACTTTAATATTATATGGAATTGTTTCATATGTTTAATAAAAAAAATCTTTTACTAATTCAATTATGTTTCATAATTTTAGTATTAAATTGATTCTTTTACATTATTTTCATTAAAAAAAATTAATGAAAAATATTATAAGCATTTTTAACAACTCCCATATATTTGGGCCTGGAGTATGCCTTAAAATTGCTTACGTTGGGCTAAGAGCTTGTCTTCCTCAGACATAAGGAAACAAGTTAACAACCCAAGACCCAGATGCATCTGGCATGAGTGAAAGCCTAGCCCCTTACAAACCACCAATGGGTTATTCCAGGTGGCATGGTTTTCCTTGAATAACGGTAATGAGTCAACTTGCATTCGTGGATAGTATCCAATGATCGTTGTCCTCACTACTAATTTGAAAACTGAGTTATGATAGTTTTTCCCACTGTGTTAAAAAACAACTCCAACATATTGTATGCTATGAAATTTTTATCTTTTATTGTATTGAAATATTTTTGTGCTAATATTCCATTGGAGTATATGAAAAACACAATAATGACACATTTAACAATAAAATTGTGCCCCAATATTAAATAATAATAATTGAGTATTTGCACATACATGAAACCCATTTTAAAAGTTTTGAAATGTAGAAATTAAATATGACGAAAAATTTCTACCAAGCTTAAAAGATTAATTTATTATCAATAAATGAAAGTTTTTATGATTATTAAAAGTATTTGATACTTTTAATAGTAAGGTATTTGATACTTATTCTATAAAAATTATTGAATAAAAAAATAGTGAGAATGTGAAAAAATATTTATTTGTATTACTGAATGTTTTGAAACTCAATAATTATGCATCTTATATATTTGTTATTTTCAATATGTGTATAATGTGTTATGCTTATTTTTCTAGAGTATATTATGAGTTTAGACAATAAATAAACAATGAAAAAATTACTAATTAGAGTTTTTATGCTCATATATTTACAATATGATTTTGCATTTTAAAATTGATTTTGCGTTTTTGAAATCTAGTTTTGTGATTTTGGAAACTAATATTGACTGATTTGCAACCAAAAAGTTCACCTTGAAAATTGAGCAAGTATTTTGCATTTTGGAAACACCAATTATGCCTTATCTCAAAAAGAGCTTAGATTGAAAGTAATTGGAACTTCATAAAAAATTCATTGCAACCAAAAAAATTATATAAGGTGGGGGTGGGGCAAGACAATGTGCATAATGCACTTTGTCTTCCCTTGCCTCCCACCATGCACAATATCCCCCCAAATGAAAAATGTCCTTCCCCACCCCCACCATGCATATCATATAGCACCATCCCCAACACACAACTACTTACATAATTCACACATTGTCTTCCCCCAATGCCACTCCAAAACTACTTACCAAATTACCATCGTTTTTTGTGATGCATGTGTTCAACAAACTCACATCTTATTTTAGTCATCCCCATCAATCTAGATGCATGTAATTGATATGCCTTCAATTCATTGTAACATTTGAGAAAGGTGAAAACAACAATAGTAGAATGGGCGACAAAGAAGAGATAAGAAATAAATCACGATTTTAATGATATTAAGGAGGTTATAGAGTTATTTGAAGGAAATGAAAATGGCATATTTGATGAGGAGGATAGATTGAAATCGAAAAAGCTAAAAGGAAGGAGAAAAAGAATGTTGGTTTAGAGAAAAGGAGAATGACTGATGAAAAGATAAGCTATTTGGATTAAAAAAGGTGATGAAATTACATTTTTTTTTGTTGCTTTTTAATAATTATGTCAACCATTGAAAAAGGATTGAAAAACTATCTTGTAAATGAGAAACTTTGAAGGTAATATGGTACACAAATTCTTTAAGATTGTGGATGTAAGGACTACATATTTTCAAGTATCTTTAAGGAGCTAGTACAATAGATATTTATGAAATCTCAAAGATTTCATCTTTCTTCCCTCCCTTTGAGGGGGTTTTAAAGGATGAAATATAGAAAATAATCACATGCTTAAAAAAACAATAGTTTGAGCCTAAATAGGTGGACAATGGGGCCATTTAATATTTTTTAATAGATTTTATTCCAATGCATCTTTTAAAGTTAGTTAAGAAGTTGTGTTTCAATTTTCTTTAGTCGAGAAAATATGAAAAATGATCACAATCCCTTAATACAATAGAAGTATGTGGCTATGTCAAGAAAATATGGGGTTGAGATTTGAAAAATGTGCATCGATTTGGTTTATCTATAGCAATTAAAAATTTATGGAAGATTTTGAGCAAAAGAAGGCTATGGAGAAACATTATAAAATAGAAATATATTGCCCCATATTCATATTTAGATTGGATTAGGAACCATAAGAAATTTATCAGGAATACTTCAAACCATTGGAAAGCATTAGTTTCATTAGTTTAAATGATTAGGGATCACTTATATTAAAAGATTAGATTTGGAGAAGATGTGAAGCTTGGAGTTGATGTTATTTTATGTTTTGGTGACATTTACTAGTTAAAGGATTCATGTTGAACAAATAAGAGTTGTAACCACAACAAGTATTTGGAATAAAGATTTACAATCTACTAATTTTTCGATTCAGTGGGTGAACAAGTAAATGAATGGACAACTATATTAGCTACCTCATAAAAGGACACACCACTTTAAGGAAGGAACTAGACCCATTGACATAGGTTATGAATAAAATTTAAGATGAATACACTACTAAATTGAGTTATAAGGGAGGAACTAGACCCATTGACATAGGTTATGAATAAAAATAAAATTCAAGATGAATACATTACTAAATTGAATTATAAAGTCATGGTTTCTTTAAAAAACGATTAAGCTTTGTTAATGATAAACTTGAGGCATCAAAATTATTACATTCCAAAAAAAATTCTACATAACTTGCTATTATAAACCCAGTGTTGAGCACAACTTGCTCTTATAAACTCAGTGTTGAGTAAGCATTTATCTCCTTTTCAAATTCATGCATTGGACTTAGAAGTGTACGATTTGGGATTTAGAAATATTTGAAAGCTTAGTTTATAATAGGTAGGTCTATGGCGTGAAGTTATCTGGATGGAGTTTAACGTAAAGGTCAAAGTATCATGTTTTTCAAATAAACATTTTAATATGTTATATAATAAT
The DNA here is from genome assembly GCA_000404065.3 of Pinus taeda. Lineage (NCBI taxonomy): Eukaryota > Viridiplantae > Streptophyta > Pinopsida > Pinales > Pinaceae > Pinus > Pinus taeda. The sequence continues at coordinate 33,369 of APFE031143132.1, read as the reverse complement.
ATAATACAAATATATAATACAGTGTAAAGCTGTTATATTTTTGAATGAATGATCTTTTGAATTTTTCTCTAACTAAAGGTAAAAAGTTTTAAGAAGTTCTTATGGGTTTAATGGCATTGAGGGAGGTTTGTGAATGTAAGGCTGTTATATTTTTGAATCAATGTTATTTTGAATTTTTCTTTCATTAAAGTTAAAAAGTTTTTATAGATTTAATGACATTAAAGGAGGTTTGTGAGGGTTGGGTGGTTATATTTTTGAAGGAATGTTATTTTGAATTTTTCTGTTATTAAAAGTAAAAAGTTTTTTATAGGTTTAATGGCATTGAAGGAGGAACAAATTGTTTTTTAATGTTTGTTTCAAGATTACGTTGTATCTAAGTTGAAGCCAGTTTTAATGTTGATAGATGAAGGATTTATTTAATAATTAGCCGTTTATAACAATGTGAAATTTAAATACCTGGATTTTAATTAATATTTTTCTTGTGGGCCACTATAAGAACTTTAAACATTAAATTTAACAAAATTGAATAATTATATTTTAATCACTTTTTTCAATTGACTGTGTTTTTTTGTTTTTTCAATATTATTTGTGGGTGTTGTTCACTAAGGTTAGTTTTGTTTTGAAATCAAGTTATTATTTTTTTTTAAATCTAACTATAGGATTATTTAAATGATTTTTATGATAGTGGAAATGGATTCAGCATCATCAAAAACTAGTTAGACATCCAAAATTTTGAAGCTTGATAGTTGTAACTCAGATTTCTCAAAATTTCTGCCCCAAAATATTATCAAAACTTCTATGTTGCATATGTTGGGAACTTGGCTATGGGTTTAGCTAGAGATTTCTCCAAAATGTAAAAGATAGGCTAATTGGGAGTGGTAATATTATATTAATTAAAAAATTAAAAAGAATTTTTAACTATATAATTTATATAATAATCAAAATTAGTATATCCCAGATATTGCTCTTAGGTGCCACACGCTTCCTTAACCTATCAAGAGATTGGTCCAGTTTCTCAATTAAAGATATCCGTGTTAAAGATGTCTTTGACCTTTTTTCCTGTGAAGGTTTCAACATAGGTTCAAGTTTTGTGGGCAGTTTAAAATATTCCTCTACAGGGTTTGTATTCCCAACCCTGGGGAACTCCAAGAAAAATAGTCTTTAAAATTCGCGGAACTTTCCCAAGCTCCCATTGAAGCTCCACTAAAAAAATAAATTTCCCATACAATACGAAAGCTCCCTAGAAAACCAAAACCAATAGCAGTAGTCTATAACGCGACTTTTTGAAAGTCTTTCCGGCGGATTTTTCCGGTCAAAATCCGGCAGCAATTCATTGGAATACCAAGTTTGATAGCTAGTTTCTGCACAATCAATGGCTCCCAAGGGTTTTTCAGGGTGCTGAATCCAAATATGCAGTTAAAAAACCATTTTAACTGCTAAAAATCAAGATTTAACCTCATTTCTTCCGCCAGATTCCGTCACCGGAATCTCCAAAAAGTCGCATTATAGACAACTCCAAACCAATAGTGTAAAAGCTCCCTCGAGTGCTAGAACCATTAGAATGGGTTTCTCACCTCTCACAAAAATTCCGTGTAACAAAGCAAAATTTCCACTATTTTCGAAACAAATTTGTGATTGGGTCAAACTACTCTCTTTCATATTTTAGGGTGGCGGTTTCGATTGATTATCGTACTGATCGTACTGTACTTGTACTATCTAGCCCATTCGAGTCTAACAAACTGGGACCCGACATGTTGAAATAACTCTTATAATTGATGAAGACAATAAATGGATAAAGAGAATTAAGGAAAATAAAAAACAAAAGAAAAGAGAATCTGACACGAAATTCGGTGACGACAAAAAAGAGCATCCGGTTGGAAAAGTTTACGTAACGCTTATAATTGATGAAGAGAATAAATTGATAAAAATAATTAAGGAAAAGAAAAAACAAAAGAAAAGAGAATACTGACACGAAATTCGGTGCCGACAAAAAAAGAGCATCAGGGTGGAAAAGTTTACGAACACAATTTATAAATTATGGAGTTCTGCAGCTCCCGACAAGCAGGTTGAGACTGAGATTTATAGTCTGCTAAAAACTTCAAATCTGCCATGGCTCGTCTAGCGTGCATAGAAATTGATTTGGTGATGGGAATCTTATGGTTGGCGTTCGAGAATGCGGTGGCCATTTCTGCGGAGCTTCAATGGCTCGGGGACTTTAGCTACTTGAAGGAAGTCACAGTTACAAGGGCGATAGAGATCCTCCTGGCCGTGTGCTGTATGCTTGGCGGAGGGCTGTTTCTTATCACCCGCCAACGACATTCCAGCCACCAGTGTTATCTGGTGGACTTCGCTTGTTACGAGCCGCCAGCGGAGCGTCAGGTTAACACGGAGCAGAGCATATATTTTTGTATTTCGGGGATGCAAGAACCCATAAATGCAGATAATACAAATTTTCAGTGGAGAGTATATCGGCGATCGGGGCTGGGGGAAGAGACGTGCCTTCCCCGCTGCTATTTCAACGATGAAATGGTGGCGACTTTGGAGGAAGCGCGGGTGGAGATGGAGGAGTGCATGGTGACCGTTCTGGACGAGCTGTTCAGGAAGACGTACGTGGAGCCATGGGAGATCGACATTGTCATCGTCAACGTCTCCACTTTCGGGCCGGCGCCGTCGCTGACAGCGTGGATCGTGAACCGCTACAAGATGAAAGAGAACGTGAAGACCTTCAATCTCTCAGGCATGGGTTGCAGCGCCAGCCTCATAGCAGTGGACATGGCCAAGGACCTTTTCAAGGTCTACCGCGACTCCTATGCTCTGGTAATCGGCAGCGAGAACATAACGTTCAACGGGCATTATGAGGGTAATAATAAGTCCATGATGGTCACCAAGTGCCTTTTCAGAGTTGGTGGCTATGCATTGCTTCTGTCCAACAAAGGCAACGACGCAGCTCGCGCAAAGATGAGACTCTTGCACGCCGTCAGGACGAACGTGGCCGCCGTGGATGAGGCCTACGACTGCGTGATGGTAAAGGAAGACGACCAGGGGATCTCTGGTGTTTTCCTCGGCCCGTCACTCATGGACGTGGCGGGAGACGCTGTAAGGAAGAACATGGCCACCTTGGGCCCCAAAGTGCTCCCCATAACGGAGCAGCTCTATTACGCCTACAATATGATATGCATCAAGGCCTTGAAGATGAATTTGACGCCTTATATTCCTAATTTCAGGCTCGCCTTCCAGCATTTCTGCGTTCATCCCGGCGGTCGAGGTGTGATCAACGCTATCGGGAAGAGCCTGCAACTAACTGACTACGAACTGGAGCCTTCTCGTATGGCGCTGCATCGCTTCGGGAACACTTCTGTGAGCGGGATCTGGTATGAAGCGGCTTACTTGGAAGCCCAGCGACGGTTTAAGGTGGGGGATCGAATTTGGCAGATAGGACTGGGTTCCGGATTCAAGTGTAACAGCGCAGTGTGGGAAGTGATGAGAGAAACCCATCCTTCGCAGAACACCGTTTGGGATGATTGCATCCACCGGTATCCGTGTGACACTCGTAATAATTACCCTGATGATTACTGCGACAGATGGACATGATCAGATTTGCTTCTCTATAACCACCCCATGACTATTGTGATAAATGGTTATGGTAGAGCCTGAGTCTTCATGGTTGAATTTTTATAAAATTTTAGAATACCTCCAAATCTAAATTTGTAATAATGAAGAATCATGGTTAATATCCATGAAATATTTTAAGTAATAGTTATGCCTTTTTTTTTAATTAATAAAAAATTGTGAGACTCCGTTTCTAATTGATATGACTCCGTTTCTAATTGATATCCATTTTTACAGTATTATATTTTTATTGTGATTTTATTATTGTAAGTGTTTTTTGGTGTTATTATATTTATTATATTTATTTATTATTTTTTTTTTTTAATTAAATTAAAAAAAAAAAATTAATTATAATTTAAATATAATTATAATTAAATTTTATTTTTGAAAATTTGGATGTTTATTAAATTTACTAATATTTAGTTTATGCATAATTATTGATTGATATTATGATATAAGATATTTTTTTAATTATAGATAATAGTTAATTATCTTTTAATATTATTTTTCATTGGGTCAGATTTAGCTTGAGTGGATCTAATGGTTAAGAGCATGTGTTTTCTTTTAAGAGGATCTACTTTGAGTGGGCCTAATGGTTAAGAGTATGTGTTTCCTCCTAAGAGGTGAGAGGTTCAAAACGAGAGGGGTAGAGTATATATCCCTTCGTAGACTTAGCAATCAAATCATAGGTCCCTTGTCCCACAAACAAAGACATAAAAATATAAATTTATCATTTAAAAATATAATTTTCTTTATAATTAGGAGACCCAAAAATCATCATCATCATCAAATCATGGGTTCCTTGTCCCACAAACAAAGGAGTCTCAAATCGTGGGTCCCTTGTCCCACAAACAAAGGAGTCTCATACACCATTTTCGTGTGTGGCAAAAATGTAGAATGTTGAATAAACTCATCATCATCATCATCAATTTAGTCATCAATTTAAATGTAATTTGGTTTTAGTTGGATTTTGATGTTAATGTAATTTGGTTTCGATTCTGATATTAATGCCAATGCCGTATCGTTTTTTATATTAATGTAATTTGGTTTAGATTCTGATATTAATGCCGTTTGGTATCATCATCATCATTTTTAATATTAATGTAATTTGTTTTAGATTCTGATATTAATGCAGTTTGGTATCATCATCATCATTTTAATGTAATTTGGTTTAGATTTTGATATTTGGTTTAGATTTTGATATTAATGTTAATGTAAATGTAATTTGGTTTAGATTTTGATATTTGGTTTAGATTTTTATATTAATGCAGTTTGGTATCATCATCATCATCATTTTTTATATTAATGTAATTTGGTATCATCATCATCATTTTTAGGCCGATAGACCTTCCTTTGAAAGGGACCTTCATCGTCCCTTTCGTTCTCAGGCTGACACCTGGCCTCCCTGTTTTCCGCAACCGCCAATACACCTGTTGTTTCACTCGCAACTGATTAACTCAAAAAATTTGCATGTGCTAAAATAACTGCTTCTGAGAGATGGGCCGGCTGGATACTTCCGGCCTTGAATTTGACAATGGCAGCAGTAGGGCTTTCTCGCACGATGCTCATGGATCCCTCGGGCATGATATCCACATTCGGGAAGTTTCTCGTTTTGCTTAATGAACAGAGAGCGCAAGACGATTCTGATTGACGATTCTGATTGAGGCTTGTTGTGTTCGGGTATTTTGGGGATTTCCTGCAAGGAATTTTCTAAAAAGCCAGCGATCTCAGGCGGCCATGGATTCCCTTTGTTGCCAGGGCACGGGGCCTTGAAAGAGGTATTTATATGTTTTTATCATGTACCACTGGTTTTGGTTTTATATGGTCTTGTCCTAACATATACCACCGGTTTTGGTTTTATATGGTGTTGTCTTCCCTGCTTGTTGGCTTTGTCGGTAACCTACACACACATAAATACCCAACTAACTCTCAAGTGCAATCTCAGTCTGCAACTTCACAATTGCTATTGCGGTGTTTGCTATCCAAGAGAAAATTTAAATCCAAAGAAAGGAAGGAAAAAACAGAAAGATGAATTCTATTTCAAAGAGGGCTTCTTATATGGCGGCTGTGGGAGCAATCGAGGGTTTCAGAATCTTCACAGATCAGAAGGCCTTCAATTTCAAGAATCTGTTAATAACGCCCAAGTTATTCTCTATTTCTCCTAATAATTTTGGGATTGTTTCTGCCACTAGCGTTGGCGCTGCTGCCGTTGCCCTGAAATCTGCTATTGCTTCTTCGGTTTCTGAATCGAATCTGACTCCTCGTGTTCAAGAAGCAGCAAGAAAATCAAAGAAAGCAGAATTAAAGGATGATTCATTGAGATGCGTGATGTTTCTCAGTTGCTGGACTCCAAACTGAAATTGAAATACACTTCAATTCCGTCACGATAGAGAGGTATAGAGAGAGGGATCGATCACCCGCTGAAGCCGAAGTAAAATGAAAGAACGCAGAATTACAGGACGATTCATTGTGATGCGCGGTATATCTCAGCTATTGGGCTCCAAACTGAAACTGGAACACAGTTCAGTTGGGACACGAAAGAGAGGCACAAGGAAAGGGATCGATCACCTGTTGGTGCTGCAGCATGAAGGCCGCCCAACCGCCAGAATATAAGATGTATTTTATGAATGTATTTTGTAAATGAATGAATTGATTGCAATTCTATGGGTTGAAAGGACACAAAATTTTGGTAATAAGGTTTTTTTTTTTTTTTATCTCCTCTTGTTGGCCGCCCGTGTCATTTCATTTCACTACTAAACTACATCGGCCATTGAAACTTATGAACCATTATCATTCTGGAATCTTCTCTTCATCGTCTTGCTCTGAACTTCCACAAATATTGCCATGCCCGGGTCGGTAACTACCTGGGTGGTTTGTGACAGTGTCTTTTTATCATATAATTGAGATTATTTTCCCCAAGTTTCAATTTCTACCCAAATGAGTTAAAAAAATTTAGCGACAGTGAAAGCAAATTGCAAGAAGTAAATCTCAAAGTAATATAGAAATGTAATTTCAGAAATGCGAAAGGAAATTCAGGGACAAACTAAACGCAGTGCAAAGGGAACTTCTATTAAGTAGAATTGAGACTACATAAAAAAAATTACAAGTACTTAGAATTCAGATCCTTTACACTTTTTCGATAACAGGAATTCAAGCTAATTATGGCCTCTTACAATTTTCAATTTTGGAATTTTATTTCGATAACAGGAATTCAAGCTAATTACGGCCTCTTACAATTTTCAATTTTGGAAATTTTTTTATAAGAAGACAAAAAAACGCCTCTTATATTAAAAATGTAAGGATAGTACATATTCCAAAATGCATTCATAATATTAATCTGTCTTCTTTCTTCTATCTCCTTTGTACATTCAAAAATCTGTGTCTATGTCCTGTTCAAAAATCTGTGCCTATGTCCTGTTCAGCTTTATGTAACTTTCTAATCAAACTGTGGCTTAATGTCATTACATTCTCTGTGCTATAGACTTTTATGTCTATATTTATACAAAACTTTAATGTTTAGATATATCAGACTTTAATGTCTAATTTTACAAAAATCTTCTTCGTTACATAAATCTTCTTCGTTTTCAGTTCTATATATAACTATCTCCTAAGAGTAGTTAATAACTCTCATAACAGTAGTTAATGTTGCTTGCGTTTACCATAATACTCTGTTTAAAGATTGAGAAATTTTTTACCTGTCTCTTTTGAATACCTCTTTTGGATAGGAAGTTTACCATAATACTCTGCTCGAAGACTGAGAATTTTTTTTTCTGTCTCTTTTGAAATACCTCTTTTACCTGTCTCCTTTAGAATACCTCTTTTAGATAGGAAGTCCTTGTCCAGTTCTGCTCTATGTAGAATGTAGATGTGCTGGAACTAAATTTGATTAAAGTCCTTACTAGGGTCCGAATCCTAGACATCCAGTTTGTAAGTATGGGGGTTTGAAAATAGAATGATTGTTAACCCAATTAATTATTCCTTTTACGTTTTTTTATATCTGAATTATATCTGTCCGGAGCCATTTTTCTGCGATTAAGACTCCCCACAATGATATCCAGTTTGTAACTATGGGGTTTGAAATTAGAATGATTGTTAACTCAATTAATTATTCCTTTTCCTTTCGTGCTTTTTTATATCTGAATTCTATTTACTCCCCCATAATTATTAGGCCGATAGGCCTTCCTTTGAAAGGGACCTTCGTCGTCCCTTTCGTTCTCAGACTGACACCTAGCCTCCCTGTTTTCCGCAACTGCCAATACACCTGTTGTTTCACTCGCAACTGATTAACTCAAAAAATTTGCATGTGCTAAAATAACTGCTTCTGTCATGTGAAAAATATGACAGGACTGGTTGAATGGTTTGCAAAGAACAAACGCTTGAGGGAGCTGGTTAACCTTGTTGTGGTTGTTGGTGCTTTTGACCCATCAAAGTCCAAAGATAGAGAAGAAGTGGCTGAAATTGAAAAAATGCATACACTTATTGAAGAGTATAACTTGAATGGTCAGTTCCGATGGATATGTGCACAAAAGAATAGAGTGCGAAATGGTGAACTTTACCGCTACATCTGTGACACAAGGGGTGCCTTTGTATAGGTTAGCTTTTTCCTTCTAATTGTCTTCAAGTTAGGATCCTTCACCTAAAGGTTCAATTGGCTTTCAATTTCTTATCTATGATCCTATCAAATGCTAATTATGCTTGGTGAAGGTTCTACAATTTATCGTTCCTCTAAAAATGGATCGCATCTATCACTGACATCAATGTTTGCTGTCTTGGTTATGTTTCAGCCTGCACTATATGAAGCTTTTGGACTTACTGTTGTTGAGGCAATGACATGCGGTCTTCCTACATTTGCAACATGTAATGGAGGTCCTGCTGAAATTATTGTGGATGGGGTGTCTGGATTTCATATTGATCCCTACCACGGGGATAATGCAAGTGAATGCATTGCTGACTTTTTTGAGAGGTGCAAGACAAATCCCGGTTACTGGGACAGGATCTCCAATGCTGGTTTACAGCGTATCTATGAAAGGTAAGTCTAGGGTCTCATTTTATGGCTAATTTATCTCTTCCTTTCCTTCTTATAACCAAGTTTGTTTTGTTATGTGGTAGTTATCAGTCTGTTTTACCACCGCTTCACATTGAAGTGCAAATGCTATCCATTGCATTTTGTAAGTTGCGTTGCTGAGGGGACAGCAGTGACAGTCTCTTTAGGATTAGACTAGAATTTTTTGTAGTATAGATGATTCAGTCTGGTGTTGGGAGTGGATCTTTTGCAGGTATACGTGGCAGATATATTCCGAGAGACTAATGACGCTGGCTGGAGTTTATGGCTTTTGGAAGTATGTATCAAAACTTGAAAGACGTAAGACACATCGCTATCTTGAGATGTTCCACGCCTTGAAGTACAGAGATCTGGTTAGTGCTGTTGAAACACTTGATTCGTTGGTGGGCATTATGGTCATCTTGGCCTACTTATTACTAGATTGGGAGAACTGGGAGAAGCTAATGTGATTTTGTGAATGTTTGCTTTTGTGAGCAGGTTAAAACTGTGCCATTAGCTGCTGAAGAAATCACTGATGGGATTGAAGAGAAGAGTACAAAATAGCCTACAGTTTTAAGATATTTCCAGTCACATCATCTATATATTTAGTTGATTCTCTTATGGACAATTGTTGGCTTCAAAGGGATCCCCTTGTCACCACTCTGAAGAAACTTGGTTCATAGAATCTGAGGTTGTTGAGACCTTGTTTTGAGATATTGATCAAATATATAGATAGGCCTGATTGTCCAAGTTAAGAAGCTCAAACCACTGTGTTGTCTCACTGCAGCAGTAATTTTTGAAATAGCCAGCTTTAGTGAGTGGGTGCAAAAATATCTGGGGTAGCCATTTCTAGATTTAGTAAACAGAATCCTATAAAAGAAGATGATTGTCACAAATCTTTGTATTGGGAAGATAATATAGTTCTTAATCCCATGAGAGCTAACATGATTGATGGAGTTGCAAGCACAAACAACCATCACCTCTGGATAGACTTCTGAATTAGGGAGAGGATAGATTACTAGCTAATGTTCCATGTTTTTGTCACCATATATTTATTTCTCCGTGACAAAACTTGGAAGAATAATCGGTGGTTTTGTTAAATAATAGATCTGCTTAGAAGCATTATAAGAAACAAAAATATCCTCCACATTTTAGACATGGGTATACAACATATATCGTTATAGACATTTTAGACATGGGTATACAACATATATCGTTATAGACTGTATTCGCATATGAAGAATGTATGCATACATGGAAAAGTTTATTGATATACAACTTGTTTTAAATTATTATTCGGACGTCCAAAATTTTGAGGTCCTGAAGACACCATGCATTAGAGTATTCACAACTGTTTAAACTAAAATTAAAATTTGTTAAAGATATGATAATTCATTAATGTCCAACAAATGATCACATAAGTAGGTCAATGGAACTGAAAAAGAGTACAATCAACTGAAAAAGAGTACAATCAGTATGATACAACGTGGAAGTGTGGAAGTGCAAGCACAGCTCTTAGAAAAGGCTGAAAATAACATAAAGAAAGAAATAAATAAGCAATATTGTTGTTGTGGCACACAAATAAAAGACCATGGCACAATACAAAATAATCAATAGCCCTCCAAGAAAGAATGAGTGATATAGAGTGATTTTCATTCATCAATGCTTGCTGCTCTTTATAAAAAGCACAGGGAATTCCTCTTTTGAAATTCTCTCATTATGCCTCTATGCTTGAAAATTCAAAAGCCAGTTCTCAGCATGAATTTATTTTAGATAACTGAGGTTGTTACAACATTCAAGTTCTAAACAATGTTCATTTACTCCATTACTGTTTCAAAAACATGCAAGCAAGTAAAAGCAACCGACTTGCCTGCAAACATGAAGAGCTTTGCGCATATCCCCTGATGCAGCAGCAACTTTCTACGGTGTCCAAAGAAAGTAAGCATTAGAGTATTCACAACTGTTTAAACTAAAATTAAAGTTTGTTAAAGATATGATAATTCATTAATGTCCAACAAATGATCACATAAGTAGGTCAATGGAACTGAAAAAGAGTACAATCAACTGAAAAAGAGTACAATTAGTATGATACAATGTGGAAGTGCAAGCACATCTCTTAGAAAAGGCTGAAAATAACATAAAGAAAGAAATAAATAAGCAATATTGCTGCTGTGGCACACAAATAATTTATTTTAGATAACTGAGGTTGTTACAACATTCAAGTTCTAAATAGTGTTCATTTACTCCATTACTGTTTCAAAAACATGCAAGCAAGTAAAAGCAACCGACTTATATAAAATGCAAAACCAAAAGTAAAAGCAACCGACTTATATAAAATGCAAAACCAAAAATTAGAAGCTAAAATCCTTCAATGTTCTATGGAAATTTAGGATAGAAAACGACAAAAGAAAGTCATGTTGAGTGCTCTCCTACAGGTCCACAAATACTACAAGAAACTTGAAAGTAAATAATTATCTTAACGTCCAAGAATAAAGATAAGCAACTCATGGGCCTTGTATCCGAGTGTATTGCCAAATAACAATTCAAGGTCTTCTTTTAACTCTGAAGTGTACTTGGATGGATGGTTCTTCATAGCACTTTAGCATTTGTGGATCAGCTACATCATACTGGCTTTACAAATGGATGTTATATGGTTTGTCACAAGTCAGAAATGGTTAAGTATAGTATGTGGAACTGCGAGGTTACCAAAGTTTTAAGGACATGGATTGCTGTTGAGCAAAGTACTTTTTGTTGCCCCTCATTAGAAAAGGGTCCTTTCTAGGGATAAATAGGTGATATGAAAGGTAAAAAGAGTGGAATCTGATCAAACTGATAGGCATCTCCTTCTTATGGAAAAATTGGAATCAAGAAACATTTCACTAAGGAAAATAATAAATTGTTGGGAGAATTAACAACTTTTGGATCAGAACTGGCTGTGTAGATCACAACAATGAAAGGGCACTTTCATGAAAGATGTCAATTTCATCAGATCAGAGAATCGGAACTAAAGAAGACATGCTTTCCAGATAGCTGGTTTCTGACGTTTATAAACAATAGTTGGAAGGGCTAGACAATAACATTACAGGAACGAGCCACAAGAGGCAAGCCAGGTTAGTGAAAATGGGCATTGTTAAAGCTGCTTCCAGGGTTTAAATCCCACAAAAAGTGGCTTGTATACTCCCACAAGGAGACCAGCTTAACTGTCATGCCTGTTTATATGAAGTTGGTCGGACACACAACAAAGTAAGTAGTGTCACTTTTTGATAGAGGTTGATGCTCACTACTATAGTGCAAGAAGGAAGCATAGTCTAAAAAAACATGAACAGGATCCTCCAACCTATCATATATAACTAAAGTCTAATTTAAAATGTAGGGGGAACTTCTATCCTATAAGATTAATTTGGAAAGCATTAACAAATCAACTATGAAGGTACTTTGTCCAATTAGATTTTCTTTTAACATATAATGTTAACAACTAGGTGCGGCAAACTGGGCCATAATGTAGTAGCTAGGAGAGAAAATTGGCAAGTAATTGTCATGATTACATTAACTGCTTGAAGGCAAGCTTCCTCTTCATCTCAAATTCCTTATGGTGTCAGAGCCACTTGAACAACCTTCTTGTGTTTCAAGGGAGCACTTTCTTCATGCTGCCCCCAATCTCTAGAATAGATTCAGAAGGTCAACCACAGTCTACAAGCAGTCAAACACATATTTTGATAATTCGATATCTGAATTGCAACAGCTTAAAGGTCACCTCCATCAACGAAAGGATGGGGCAAGTCGCAGGCAAAATGTGACACAGCTGCAGTAGGTGGACAGAATCTGGGCCATAATTGAAATCTTTAAAGACTCCAAAGGGAGCCCAAGGGGTTCCAACGTATGGAAAAAATGCATACTACAGTATTGGTCACACAACCGAAAAGGACTGGATGAAGACAACGAGGAGTATGAAAACTCTTCTTCCAATTTTTAAAAGGTTTCAGTTCATCTCTAAACTTAAATGCTTTACCCATCGTTTAGTACATTGTTGAACCTTTGTATATACTATAATGAAACTACTTTCCTCTATATCGGGCTGAATATATCAAGCTATCAGCATGTCTTTGGACAAATGTATTACAAATTAAGAATATCCTGCACTTAAATGTATGAGGGGCATTTTTGTATTTTCATGTATTGTTAATGTAAATATCCTTGTTAATGTTAAAAAGATAAAAGACTTAAATTTGCAAATCAGAAGCAGAGCACTTAGAATCTCTTGAATAAAATTTTAACTGGACTGGTAGTAACTTACCCTTGCACAAAGCTCCAATGCCTCCAGTTGAAATATTTGACAAGTTATTCTCCTAGTATCTGAGAAGTCATAGTACAACTTATTATTATTCTTCTTAGGAATTTTGCTCCTCATTTATATTTGACGTGTTCAGGGTTTATTATGTTCTTTTGGGTGTTTTGGATCAAAGTAGTCTACTCTGATGAAAATTTCTATTGATTCTATATTAACAAAGGATCAAAGAGTACAACTAGAAAGATACTTGAACCAACATCTCTTCTAGAAAAATTCAACAATTCCAATTTAAAAATCCTATCGGCCTCTCTTTGTACCTTTTGGGACAATTGCTAGTTTATATTAATGTAATTTGGTTTAGATTTTGATATTTGGTTTAGATTTTGATATTAATGCAATTTGGTTTGGATTTTAGAATTTTAACACACAGCATAAATGAAAACTAACAGACAAGACTACTCCTTAGGATTCACCCCAGATGCTTCTGATTCAGACAAAGGATGCAAATTGTCCATTTTGAGGTTCAACAAATGTTTCGCCACCTGTAATCTTTCCAATTTAAGCTCTACAAGCAGATCAAACTGGGCTCGCGACTCAGATAGGATCATTTCTCCTTGCTTGGAAACCAGACTTATGATACATTCCATGGATGCTGACAACTGAGCAAAATAAATATTTCTTTCCTCATTTTCACAACTATTCTGGTTCTCCACTGGAGCAATCACGTCACAAACCTTCAAATCTCCCAAACAAGATGTGATCCAGACAGGAAATCTTGTGATGACAGGAACATACTTCTCCTTTTCATAGCCACCCAATTCATCGTTCTCCAGATCAAAAGCTCCTCGTTATGTCATAAATGCCACGTTGTTTCCCATGCCATCGTCGAACATAAAAATGTAGAACCATAATGCTCATACTGCAATTTACGCTTTACTCCATAAATGCTGAAGGACGCGAGCATGTATCCTGAAAAGCAAAGGCCAGCTACCGCTCTGTTTTATTAACAAAATAACTCAACAAACAACTGTCCACTGACAAAATAACTCAACAAACATCTGTCCACTAACAAATCTCGGGCGATGTGAGCTTTCCATCTGAGTACGCGGATCCAACCTTTGTATGTGGGACAACATACGACCCATCTCTTAATTCAGTTTTTAACTTTGACTACAATCCTCCAAATTCTGAGTAAATGAGATCTTGTCATGGTATTGGTTTATGAGATGGGTTTTCATGGTCGAAGATCAACATTTTTTGGGCATTTTTATTTGTCAGAGAGTTTGTCATTGAGTTGAGATTTCATTTTATATAAAAGAGTTTCACAGTATTAAATTTAGCAATTTGGAGATTGAGTCTATGCAAAATGGGGATTTGAGTCTGTTTAAAGTTCTTTTAATTTTGACTATTTGTTGGATTATAATCATAAGTTATTAAAGATAGATAAATTTCCAAAAAAAAATTAATTGTTAAATCTAATTTTTATTATAATGCTAAGTATTTAACCTGGTTGTTAGTTGAAGTCATTAATTCCTAACCAAATTGTCTTTTTTTCAAAAAAAATGACTCCTATTCATGCCTCCCTATTAAAAATAATTATTATGGAGATCTTTAATCTGTCAATAAATTTTGTTACAATACCATAGTTTAACAATACCACATGCTCAAGAAAACATAACTCATTTCATATGACATGTTTTTTAATTAATGAATTTAATTAAAAAACAAAAAAAGCATACCTACTTTGAAAATAAATCTTAATCTTAATTGAAATATACTATTAAAAATATTTAAAATATTGATTATTTACCTATTCATTTTAATTTTTAAACTAAAATTCTCCTAAGACCTCTGTTTGGAATTTTAAAATAAATAAATTGTTATCCAACCTAATTTAATAAATATTTTGTTCGAGCAATATATTATTGAATAATAATAAAAACTTTACATTACAATTTACAATGATAGTGTTTATTGTTTCAATGAAGTGTTATTTATTTTTTTAAAATACCTTCAATATTAAAAGCCCGAATCAAACTCATGAGACACGTATAAGTATTGGAAATACTTTGAAATAACGATATAAGTTCAAAGTCAAGATATTAGCTCATCATACATATGGTGGGAATATTGGGTTTCAATGAATATTTCACCCATATTGTATTACCTAATATTGAATATATATTAAAAGAATATTAATAATATATTAAATTTAAAAAATAATATTTTTAAGGGTTATTGTTATTTTTTTTTTTTTTAATTGTAATGAGAATTATAATAGTAAAATTATGTGTTTCGATCTTAATCTATATAGTAGGTGATTATATTGAAATTCCTAATCTATATAGTAGGTGATTATATTGAAATTCCATTCGAAATCAAAAATAATTATAACTTTATCAATATTGTCATCTATCATATATGTTTAATTGCTAACTCATATAATAATTATAACTTCATCAACATTGTCATCTATTATATATGTTTGACTTCTAATTTGTCTAATAGATGAATGGTCTTTGGAGGGGTACACTTTCCAAAAGACCAGCAAGATTATACAAAACTTACAACACGTAGCAAAAATTGATGCAAGTTCACCAAGTACTAGAGTTATTGTGTAATACAAAAGGTACATTGAAATTTAATTTTATTACACTTCCTCATCTAGAGTGGAGGATATATAAAGAGACAAGGATTTAATTGTTGCACACAGATCCTCCAATTTCTAGCAAAGAAAATCTGCCTCATCCTCTAATCACCTCTATAAAATTTTGTCTTCTATTGATAATTCCATTGTTGTCAGGACAATGACAGAGACTTGGTTTAGTTCGGTACACATAAGTTTTTTGTTTTCCACTATCCTATCCATTAACTACTTCAACAATTCCATTGCGATAAATTCACAAGAAATTTCTATATCTCAGGTTTCCCCCATTGTAAATTCATGACTAGGTGTCCAATTGTTAGGGGCTCATGAATGATGAAACATTACATGTTAATAAGCCCATGCACCTCTCCTTACATAAATAACTCAGATAATTAAGACAAGATTAGAGCCACAACATCAAGGGTGCCTTAAATGGTTGACATTGAGGAGCAGTTGTCCCCATAATTTTCCATACCATCACTTTCCAAATTAAAACTCTACACCAGAGCAGTAACAACAATACATTGAAAATTGCAATAAGAAATGTTAAAAATAACATATAGAAAAATCCTAATTTAATTTGTCCTTGAATTAAATTAAGAATTAAATTGTAATTCTATTCTCATAGCAACTTGTAGCAGTTAACTAAGTTAAGTTGACTTAGTTGGCTCAAAAAATTCAAGTTGGTAGTCTATCTAGAGTAATGTAGAGTGAACCCTAAATTTGAGGGTCCCAGGTTGAGTTCTTATTGAGTTGTAATTATTTAATTCAGTTTAACTGAGTTAAATTTAGTTAAACTAGTTCTAATTATTGGAGGAACTATTGAGTGGTAAAGTGAATTAAATTGGATTTAATTCACATGCAGTGATCAATCAATTAACTAATAATTCATAACTTATGCATGTCAGTTCAGAGGAAGACCTAGTTGAGATTAGAGTTCAGGGATCGTGTACTATAAGTTGTATAATTTTCCGAGTTGTACAGATGGTGCATGCAATCAATAGACGGCCTATGAGGGATTGCGCGGTTGTGGATGAAGAATTTCCCAATTAAATATGGGCTAATTCTCTCAGGAATTGAGCAGGGAAGTAGGAGGTTGGAAGGCTGGAAAATTGGCTAAGTATTGACCAAAGGAAGTTAGATAGGTAGATGATAGGAAATATTTGTGCAGGTTGAGCTCAAGGTTGAGCAAAGCATATTGTATTCATCCAAGGCTTACCTAGGAAATAGAGAGATAGATTGTACTTGTGCGGGAATTGTTCGGGTTGAACAAGCATCGTATTTTCTTGTCAGATCTTTTGGTTAATGCAATATAGATAGTCGGGCTTTTTAGCAATTGCTTTCCCTAAAGAAATATTATATTATGTGTGATTGATATTCTTCCTTTTATGCTTAGTGTTTTCATCAATCAATTTTGGTTTCCATTGAAGAATAGAGTAGATTCTTGTCTTGTGTTTTAGAAAATCACATAAGTTGTTGAATCTACAATTAAAATCTACATGGTATCAAACTAGGAATTTTTTCGGCAGTGAGTTTGTAGAACATATTTGGAATTTTTTGTGCAAAATTTTCAACAACAAAAAATAGCAGATCTGGATTCCTTGCAAAAAAATACCCAAGTTCAAAAAACAAATCGGCCGAATCAGATTTCGAATGAGGGAGATATCACCGATTTAAAATCAGCTCTTTTTTTAGAAAAATTTGTGATGGTGAGATAGTTATAGAGCGGATCTGAGTTTCCGGAGTGCCCATACGATGTGATATTTAACAAAGGAAAGGTTTTCCTTTGACACATCTCCATGGGACAAGTGAAACAGATCTATGTGCGAGTCAAGAACCTGTATGCACTTGAGGTACAAGATGCATGCAAAGCTTTGAGGAGCAAGGTAAAGGTTAGGGACTTGGTGGTTGAGAGGGAGCATGGATTACCTCTCAACATGTAGCCACAAAAGAAGCCTATGGAAGTTGTGGAGCAGCCACAATTGGAGAAACAGAGAGCAGACCGAGTGGAGACATCCACTCAAGCAGAGACCTCCAGTAGGGGGAAAGGTCGAGCCAAGTGGGAAGAGGGAGCACATGCAACCATACCTCCAGGTGAAAAGTGGGGCGAAGTGAAGTAATAGTCCCAAGAGTGCAGAAATTTAGGCAGGGTCCATTGAGATGTTTTGTCTCATGGATCATTACCTTACTACGGGAGCCCACAATACACAATAGCAGGATGGATCAATGGTGGTTGATGCAGTCAAATGTCAAAGTGACAGAGGCAGAGACTAGCAGCAGTCAGATACTAGAGAGCACAGAGCAGAGTTGGCAACAATGTAGATGACACAATGCAAAGTCAGTAGCAGTGCAAAGTTTTCAGTACACTGTGCAGTAGCTAGTACCAGTTAGAGACTTTGGTGCATTAGGGGAATTTTGAGGTCTAAAATGGGCCTCCTAAGGAAATTATAAAATAATAGTGGAAATAATAAAATAAGATTAGATTACATCATCAAATTTTAGAGTGGAAAAAGAAAAAAGAGGCAGAGACTAGCAACAGTTAGATACTAGAGAGTGCAGAGCATAGTTGGTAGTAGTGCAGATCACACAATGCAGAGTCAGTAGCAACGCAGAGTTTTTAGTAAACAGTGCAATAGCTAGTACCAGTCAGAGACTCTAGTGCCTTAGGGGAATTTTGAGGTCTAAAATGGGCCTCCTAAAGAAATTATAAAATAATAGTGGAGATAATAAAATAAGATTAGGTTACATCATCAAACTTTAGGGGGGGAAAAGCAAAAACTATTTTTTCAACTCGTATTTTCAACTTATCTCCCTATGGGTTTACTCAAATTTCGAGCAGAAACACTCGTTGGATGCATAATTTGATTCCTCGTCCAAGAAGTACCCATATTTCATACTTTTGATGGACCTTGCTACATGAAAAATGAAAAATACATGAAAAATGTGATTGTAAATCACGTTTTTTCATGTATTTCTCATTTATCTGTAGCAGGGTCCATCGAAAGTATGCAATATGGGTACCCCTTGGATGAGGAATTAAAATTTTCATCCAGTGAGTGCTCTCACTTGAAATTTGAGTAAAACCTTAGGGAGATAAGTTGAAAATACAAGTTGAAAAAATAGTTTTATTATTTTATTATTTTTTAATCTTTTTACTTTTTTACTTCAAAAATGGTGAATCAAACCCCATGGTTGACATCATCATCTTGAATCCTATTGGTTCTTATAAAGTTTATTTTGGTTGTACATTTCTCTTAGGAGGCCCATTTAGACCTCAAAATTCCCCTAAAGGAAAATGTATCATACTGATTCAGTTTGTGTGTTTTTTCATTTTCAGAAGTTGCAGAAGCAACAACACTAAAGAGAAGTGTTGCATGAAAAACATTCCAAAGGTACCAAATCAGGATAGAGTTGAATTCTTTTCTTGTTGAGAGGTAGTGTTGAAAATTACAAGAAATGTTAAAAATAACATCTAGAAAAATCATAATTTAATTTGTCCTTAAATTAAATTGGAATTCTATTCTCATGGCAACTTGTAGTAGTTAACTAAGTTAAGTTGACTTAGTTGGGTCAATGAATTCGAGTTGGAAGTCTATCTAGAGTCATTTAGAGTGATCCCTAAATTTTAGGGGCCCATGTTGAGTTCTTATTGAGTTGTAATTATTTAATTCGATTTAACTGAGTTAAATTCAGTTAAACTAGTTCTAACTATTGGAGGAACTAGTGAGTGGTCAAGTGAATTAAATTGGATTTAATTCACATAGTGATCAATCAGTTAACTGATAATTCACTCATAATTGCTTATGCATGTCAGTTCAAAGGAAGAGCTAGTTGAGATTAGAGTTCAGAGATAGTGTACTATTAGTTGTATAATTTTCCGAGTTGTACAGATGGTGCATGCAATCAATAGATGGCCTATGATGGATTGCGTAGTTGTGGATGAATAATTTCC
Source organism: Pinus taeda (assembly GCA_000404065.3). Classification (NCBI taxonomy): domain Eukaryota; kingdom Viridiplantae; phylum Streptophyta; class Pinopsida; order Pinales; family Pinaceae; genus Pinus; species Pinus taeda. The sequence continues at coordinate 13,832 of APFE031143132.1, read as the reverse complement.
CAATTAAATATGGGATAATTCTCTCAGGAATTGTGCAAGGAAGTAAGAGCTTAGAAGGCTAGGAAATTGGCTAAGTATTAACCAAAGGAAGTCAATTAGGTAGAGGATAGAAAATACTTGTGCAGGTTGAGCTCAAGATTGAGCAGAGCATATTGTATTCATTTGAGGCTTGCCTAGGAAGCAGAGAGATAGATTGTACTTGTGTAGGAATTGTTCGGGTTGAACAAGAATTGTATTTTCTTGTCAAATCTTTTGGTGAATTCAATATAGATAGTCGGACTTTTTAGCAATTGCTATCCCCAGAGAAATATTTTGTTATGTGTGATTGATATTTTTCCTTTTATGCTTATTGTTTTCATCAATCAATTTTGGTTTTAGCTGAAGAGTAGAGTAGATTATTGTCTTGTGTTTTAGCAAATCACTTAAGCTATTGAAACTATAGTAAAAATCTACAGTAAAAATATACATGGTATCGAAGCAGGAATTTTTTTGGGCGGCGAGTTTGTAGAGAATATTTGAAATTTTTTATGCAAAGTTTTCAACAAAAAAAAATAGCAGATATGGATTCCTTGCACAAAAATAACCAAATTAAAAAAAAAACAAATCAGTTGAATCAGATTTCGAATGAGGGAGACATCGTCGATTGAAAATAAACTCTTTTTTTCAGAAAATTTTGTGACAATGGGATAGTTACAAAGCGGATCTGAGTTTCTAGAGTGCCCATACGATGTGATATTTAACAAAGGAAAGGTTTTCCTTTGACACATCACCATGGGACATGTGAAACATATTGGTGTGCGAGTCAAGAACCTATATGCACTTGAGGTACAAGATGCATGAATATATTTGAGGAGCAAGGAAAAGGTTAAGGACTTGGTGGTTGAGAGGGAGCATGAATTACCTCTCTACGTGCAGCCTCAGAAGAAGCCTCATGAAGTTGTGGAACAACCACAACTGGAGAAGTCGAGAGGAGACCGAGTGGAGACATCCACTCAAGTAGAGACCTCCAGTAGGGGAAAATTTCAAGCCAAGTGGGAAGAGGGAGCACATGAAACCATACCTCCAGGTGAGAGGTGAAGCGATGTGAAGTAATAGTCTTAAGAGTGCAAAAATTTAAGCAGGGTCCATTGAGATGTTTTTTCTCATGGATAATTACCTTACTACGAGAGCCCACAATACACATTAGGAGGATGGATCAATGGCGGTTGATGCAGTCAGATATCAGAGTGAAAGAGACAGAGACTAGCAGCAATCAGATACTAGAGAGAGTAGAGCAGAGTTGGAAGCAGTGTAGATGACACAGTGTAAAGTCAGCAACAATGTAGAGTTTTCAGTAGACAATGCAATAGCTAGTACCAGTCAGAGACTCTGGTGCATTAGGGGAATTTTAAGGTCTAAAATGAGTCTCCTAAGGAAATTATAAAATAATAGTGGAAATAATAAAATAAGATTAGATTACATCATCAAATTTTAGAGGGGAAAAAGCAAAAACTATTTTTTCAACTCATATTTTCAACTTATCTCCCTATGGGTTTACTTAAATTTCTAGCAGAAACACTCGTTGGATGCATAATTTGATACCTCATCCAAGGCGTACCCATATTGCATACTTTTGATGGACCCTGCTACACGAAAAATGAGAAATACATGAAAAATGTGATTGCAATATCATTTTTTCATGTATTTCTCATTTTTCGTGTAGGAGGGTCCATTGAAAGTATGCAACATGGTTACTCCTTGGATGAGGAATTAAATTTTTCATCCAACGAGTTCTATCACCTTAAATTTGAGTAAAACCTTAGGGAGATAAGTTAAAAATACAAGTTGAAAAGTAGTTTTTATTTTTATTGTTTTTTAATCTTTTTACTTTTTTACTCCAAAAATGGTGAATCATCCCTCATGGTTGACATCATCATCTTGAATCCTATTGGTTCTTATAAAGTTTATTTTCGTTGTACATTTTTCTTAGGAGACCCATTTTAGACCTCAAAATTCCCCTAATGACAGATGCATCAAACTTATTCAGTTTGGATGCTTTTTCAATTTCAGAAGTTGTAGAAGCAACAACACTAGAGAGGAGTGTTGCATGCAAAACATTCCAAAGGTACTAGAGCGGGATAGAGTTGAATTATTTTCTTGTTGAGAGGGATTATGTTGAAAATTGCAAGAAATGTTAAAAATAACATCTAGAAAAATCCTAATTTAATTTTTCCCTGAATTAAATTCGAAATTAAATTGTAATTCTATTCTTATAGCATCTTAAAGTAATTAACTAAGTTAAGTTGACTTAGTTGGCTTAGTAAATTCGAGTTGGAAGTCTATCTATTGTCATGGTGATACGTAAATTTTAGGGGCCTAGATTGAGTTCTTATTGAGTTGCAATTATTTAATTCAGTTTAACTGAGTTAAATTTAGTTAAACTAGTTCTAAATGTTGGAGGAACTAGTGAGTGGTCAAGTGAATTAAATTGGATTTAATTCACATGCAGTGATCAATCAGTTAACTGATAATCCCCTCATAAATAACTCATGCATGTTAGTTCAGAGGAAGACCCAATTCAGATTAAAGTTCAAGGACAATGTACTATCAGTTGTATAATTTTTTGAGTTGTACAGATGGTGCATGCAATCAGTAGAAGGCCTATTATGGATTGCACAGTTATGGTTGAGGAATTTCCCAATTAAATATGGGCTAATTCTCTTAGGAATTGTGCAAGGAAGAAGGAGCTTGGAAGGTTAGGAATTTGGCTAAGTATTACCCAAAGGAATTCAGTCGGGAGGAGGATAGAAAATACTTGTGCAGGTTGAGCTCAAGGTTGATCAGAGCATATTGTATTCATCCAAGACTTGCCTAGGAAGCAATGAGATAGATTGTACTTGTGCAAGAATTTTTCGGGTTGAACAAGCATTATATTTTCTTGTCAGATCTTTTGGTTAATGAAATAAAAATAGTCGGAATTTTTAGTAGTTTCTTTCCCAAGAGTAATATTGTGTTATGTGTGATTTACATTTTTCCTTTTCTTCTTATTTTTTTCATCAATCAATTTTGGTTTCCGTTGAAGAGTAGAGTAGGTTCTTGTCTTATGTTTTAGAAAATCACATAAGTTGTTGAATCTACAGTAAAAATCTACACAAGACATGTGTGAAAAGTCTCGTCTCTGCTACTTGAAAGACAAATAAATTCTTATTGATATGGAAAGTTTCTGAATTACCTTCCTAAGATATAGAAGAGTTAATGCCTAGTTGGTGTTGGGAGCTCCCTGCAAACTTTGAGACCACTACCATAGGATAGCACCGATTCTAGAAATTTTGCAACCAAATTATGTATCTCTTGAATGCACTAATGGTGGAGGAATCAAGAAGACGAAACACACGAAGGATCTTATCCTAGTATTTGCTCCAAACCCCCTAGAGTAACCACACCTTCTCTGCCTCATCAAGACCACATCAAAGAAATCCATCATAATAAATGTTAATATCTATCATTTCAACCATGAATACAAAGAAATGCATAGAGGGCTTATTGCTTTCTCTGCATAATAAAATACGTCCTATTACTCTGTCGTCAATGGCTTAGAGCACACGAATAAGGGAAAAATGATGATGACAAACTAATGATAGGATTCCTTAGACCTTTGTCCATGTTTATGCATTCAAGCCCAATTAAATTGACATTAATATTGTGTTGTGTATGATGCACTTTGGGAGGGGGATCCATGTTGATTTTTGTGGTCCTCTTTGTTCCACAAATATTGTTTTTTTAATTCAAACAATTCCATAGTTAAGGGAAGGGAGAAATTGAGGGGTTGCCATTGTGAACAAGGAACCCTTCTTCATGTTTTACACCTTTCTTAACAAGATAATCTACTTTAACATTATACAATATTAAGAAATGATAAACGTTGAACTTGGAAAAGGATGGTTTCAAAACTTGGATCATTTCTATGATACCTCTTAACTTGCACTATTTTGGTAATGTTCCAAGCACGGAGTGTTGGATAATTATCAGGGAATCACCTATTACCACCAATTTTTCAATCTTTGCTGCTCTCTCCAGTATTAGACTTTGTAGCAACCCATACCCTTCAATGAGATTATTTGCTAAATAGCCAATGCACAAGAATAGTTTATTTCTTTATTTACTTTAAAGTTATAGATAACCCCTTCCTATTTCCTCAATATTGATTGTAAAATAGTTATATTTTTTTTAGATTTACTAAATAATTCATCATTTAAAAATTCAAAGATAATTTAAAAAATATTAATTACTGTTGAACATGAAAAATTGAATATAATTTTTGCGCTTCAAAGTTTTAGAGCTTGGCTTTAACTTTGAAGAGGTTCTCGAGCTTTAAAAAATTCGAACACGAGCTTTGCCTTTGAAATTTTCAAGTCAAAACCTTATCCAAACAAAGAGTAAACTAGCATTTGCACAAAGAGGTGCAAAGGGCACACCGATAGTGGTTTCGGTTGTTTCTTCACCCTTCGAATACACACGCACACACACACAACATTTGAAATAGGAGGGTTTCTAATGTTTCATTAGAGGTCAGGGATCGACTAATCGAATTGATGATCTACAAATCGGATAGGAAAAACAACAAACAAAGATAGAATAAATATATATATATATATATATATTATATATATATATATATATATATAGATATATATATATCATTTGAAATAGAAGGGTTTCTAATGTTTCATTGGAGGTCAGGATCGACTAATTGAATTCATGATCTGCAAACCGGACGAAACAACAATAACAAAGCTAGAATCTTTGAAAGAGACTATGAAGAACCTTGAACATAAAAACATTAAATGTACACTCAAGACATATAAAAGAAATTCCCACCAAGATGATTTGCAGGTTCATCTAGTAACAAAATTGTAGGATTCATCAATAACGCTCATGCCAGATCTACTCGCATACACCAACCACGAAAGAAGTTACTTGTCTTTTTTGCATGCATTTATCAAAACCTAAGACAAATAAAATTGCAGTAGCTCACTTTTCTATTGTTGCAACATCCAAATATTGTAGGCGTTCATATATTTTGCCTAGCACCTATCCACCTCCATCATCCTAGACCACCAATTAAAGAAAAGAATATTTTATAATCCGTTTCGTTTTTCCATAGAAAAATAAAATTGTATAATCCATTTCATCTGTATGTAAAACATCTCAAAATTGATTGGAAGGATGTAAGACATTCTGAAAACCACAGTAAATATTAACCATCTAAAAAAATTAAATTCATTTCAATAAAAAATAAAGGTGATATATTTCTCAATTTCTAGATTTTGGCATACTTTTGAAGCCAAAGCTTCAACTTCCTCCTCGAGTTTTCACCTCTCTTCGTCACAATTTATGATCGACTCAAGCACAGTCATATTAGTTGCTTCTATTTTCCTGGTCAAATGATAAATTTCCATATGATCTGGTATGGGAAAATCCCGACATCCTAGAGCAGTAAGGAGAGTATATTTACCACATCCATTAAGCCCAAGTAATCCATAGCACCTAATAGCCAACATAATTAATTATTAAAGGAAGACAATTCAAATTATGGCTAAGAAAAGGAAAAAATAAAAGTAAATAAAGATCAACCCAATAGATAATAATATGTATGCTACATTTCGTAATTCAATTTGAACTATCAATCAACAATAAACTCATGAACAAAGAACCTAACTGATAGGGCCTCTATCTATTAGGAAAAATGATCAAAACAAAGAAAAATTGTGATATATAAAAATGAATTGAATATAGACAGTAAACTAAATCATAACAAGCACATATTTCTCAACCCATGAAAAACATAATGTTTTGTTATACATCAATTAAAAGCATTTTTAACTACTATCACTCAAACTTTGATGACCAACAAAACCAGATTTATCCCTCAAAGTGCAAATCTTTTGGAGTAATATTGAATTGCAAAAAAGGTTTTCATCAAAGGCGGTTGATCCCTCTCAAAGCTTGATTTTATTTTATTTATTTATTTTTTTTTTCATACAACACATCATCTTGATATTTGCAATCTAATTTTAAGCTTTTTTTACTGACCTATAATACATGTACAGGATAGTAGAGTGATAGAGAGGTAATGCTATAGGAAATAAGGCTGTGGATGTCAAAGGCATGGTGAATCAATTTTGCATCTATAATTTTGGTTGATATTTATTTTCCTTTTTGCAGTGAATCCAACAGAAATAATGTTGGATGAATCAATTGATTAGTTAATGAATTCAAAGAGAATATTAAATCAACTTCCTTCCATTAATGAATTTCCCAAGGCAAGATTATTCATCGCGGTTCAGATATTTGTGCAGGAATATGTCTCTCATCTCTTGCCTGCACTAAAGAGAATTCAAGCAGAATCTGCAGGGAATTCGATTCAATATGTGACAATGTCATCTAGTTTGAAGTGGGCATGGCTCTTGAACTCTCGACACTTTCAGCCAGGGAAACAAAAATAACAATTGTACACTATAGAGCCGTTACATGCACTTTGATGACACGTGGGAAAAAAATGCCACATTACTTTTAAATCTAACTCTACGAATGGCTCAAGTGCTCAAATAGGTGAAGAAGAGGATTAGACTTCCACTATCCAAATTATATTATCAAGATTCTATTGAGGCTTTCCCAAAGCATCCACCTTTGATCAATTGTTTCCAATGGTATATTTTCCTTTGTCTTCACAAGGAAGTTCACAGATCTCACTCATAGGATTGTATCTTATGTCTACAAAAGGAATAAATAAATCCATGGATAATATGGGAATATTGAAGGTAAATTCTTCAATCGTCCACACCTCTTCCATATGAGCATTTGTGTGGCCAATTGCAACCTCTTTGAATCTTAACAAGGAAAACTTTGTTTGGCCAAAATGAGCAATCATGACACCATTTATAGCTCTCTAGTCCTCAAGGAATGAATTTATTGTTGTTTCCCAGTAATTGCATCACCTCTAGTGGATTGAATGCCACTAAGATGAGAATCCTCCATGTAAATCAAAATCCCACTTCTCAGGCTGAAGTAGCCAAAAATAACATGCCTAATAATGTTTGCAAGGCCATTACTCCTAGATGTCAACGTTGACGGATCTGCTAAAAGCTTGGGGATGAAGCAGTCTCCTACATTGATTTGCTTCTCAACCAATGCATTTTGCATTTTCAAACATGGTTGTAGTTTATCATGGAACCAAACCATGAACAAAAGACAAGCCCATGACATGATTAACTAAACATCGACAAATTTTGAAGAGAAATCGTGCTAACTATCCTATGTTCATAACCATCCAATCAAAGATTCAAGTTTGTTCAATTATTTATCACTAATATTTGAATTCAATGTTAGTTTATTTTAGAGAATTTTACCATTATAGTCTTTCATTATGATTATATTAATTTCATTACTGTTCATTTTCTTGATAATGGTACATTATATACCATACTATATATATGTGTCATATATACCATGTATAACTAGTTTTAAATTCTTTGCTCTTTGACAATTGAATTATAAGACTAGACTAACTTTCAATTTCTTAACATTGAATGTTCTCAAAAAAGAAGTCAAAAAGGAAAACTATAGTTGTAGCAACTATGATAAATAGTCTTGAATTAGTTGCTCTTTGATCATTGAATTGTAAGACTGGACTAACTTTCAATTTCTTAACATTGAATATTCTCAAGAGAGAAGTCAAAAAGGAAAAAGGAGGGATGGCGAGGATAAAGATGGCAAAAGACAGACACACAATAGGTTACTTTATCTCTATAACCTTCATTGGGTCACCTACACATAATCTTAGTGAAATAGAAAGCAAGATTCCAAATAAAGTGGCTGAGTTAAATTTTGATCACATTATGGCTTACCAAGCTCACCATTAGATTTAGAGATTTTTGTATATTTGTTCATCTCCTACAGTCACTATCCTTCCATCCTATTAGTCATAGAAACTATTAGAGCCTAGATTTACCTCAGGCTAAAAAGGTAAGCTTCTAGGTCCACATCAACCAACGCTCAACCTCGTAGCTAGCCCTACGAGGATAGGAGAGGGCTCTCTCTGGGTCAATCTCAACAAAAGATAATCGATGGGGCTTGAGATGACTGAAATAAAAAACTAATTTTAGGCTAGGTATGAAGTGCAAGGATTTGATTTGATTTTTTGGGGGTTTTGTTGGAAAAAGGGAAAGGCAAATTAGGGTCCGGGGATGAAGGCCAGATTTTTGCAGAGTTCCAGTTGGGGCAAGGTAGGCAGTAGTTTTGATGCTTTAGATTAAAGGAATGGATAGAAAAGACTGCTGAGGAGCTGGAGAGAGCAAGAGGCTATCAAGTATCCTCTTCAAACTGAAGAAAACATTGAGAATTAAACAAAACTAAAAGATAGAGCACAACAAACCCATGAATTCTACCTTTGTCACTCAATTTGTTTAATTTCAGAAGCAAAGAGAAGGGAAATGGCATACAAAAAAATCAATTAACTTAAAATTGCATGAAGAAAAACACCATCAAAACATAGAGCCACAAGGATCCCAACAAGTGCTACAAAACCCTAGTCTTTGTTTTGCCAAAAATGTTGAAAATGAATGTACAACGAAATGCCCAACAATCCCAAGTGTCCAACCCTGAAAATGACTCAGAAAATACATGATATAGACCATCCTAACCCATTCCCATTCCTCTAGGGGTCGAGCTCATCATTCTAGGAGCTGTTTCAACCATATCTAAACAAAGAATTGAAAAATAGGCAATGAAACAACTTGCCTCTATATGGTAGATAACTGATTCATTCAGTTGTTTTTCACTTTTTAGTGAATGAATCTACTAAAACAAGTAAATATGTGCCAAAATTACATCATGTTCATAAAATTACATCAAGGTAGATCAAGAGTTACATGAAAAAGTAAAACTAGTCAAAACTGGGCGAATTTCTGAGCTGCTGAGTGAAAAGTAGGCAAAAGTCCTCTATGCGCCACGCCCAAAATCTCTATGCATAGCACAACTTTGGAGCTGATTTTGAGGCACTTCTCGAAGTCCAAATTGAGCTCATGATAGCTTCTTGGGAAGCCCATTCCTGTCTAATTTCCAACCCAAGTGGAATTTCTAGATTTGGATGTCATTTTCCCCTCAAACACTGCAATCTCCCAAAACTGGTTCCTGTATGTGCAAAAGGTGGCAGAGATGCCATTTTTTGTGTGTTTTTGACCCTTTAGGCCACCCAGAACTTGATGAAATCCTTAGGTAATCCATGAGCATACATAACTTTTGATCTTCCAATTATAAGCGCGTGCTAAGTGGCGCTATGCGTTGGGCAGAAAACTCTGTTTTGTGACCAAAAAAATAAAAAATGACAAAATTTTCTCCAAATTCCTCGAAATTTGGACTAAAGGTGCCTCATCAAGTATCATGCTCAGCCAAAGAGGCTTCCGCCAAGATTCGGATCCTATCATCCTTTTTGCATTGTCTCAGTGCCTTCTTCATCCATGTTGCCTGAGGTAATTATGAAGAGTTTGGTGTCTTGTTTTGATTTCCAAATGTGTGCCAAATAGAAAAAGACTATGAACAGTGGGTACCATGGACTTTTGTCAAGTGAAAATTGGAGTGTGGGGACAGTCACTTGACTGTTTGGGAACTTTTGGATTTGGGGATCTTTTATAAGTGAAATAGGAAGTGGTAGGGTTTAGGGATAGGGACATTCAAGAATGAGTAATAATGGGATTATAAGGGAATAAGAGAGAAATATTAACAATGATGATATTACAATGAAGGGAAACAGAACCATAGGTGAGGAATGGTTTTTGAACTATTTGGCACAAAAATCAAACTTTTGAAACTTGAAATCCAAACCATAAGGAGAAGTTTAAAACAAGGTAATAGGGTTTGCAATTTGACATCACAAACTCTCATAATCCACTTCAATGTGTACCAGACATGTTAATGGAAATTTCATAAACTTCTTGGAGTGAGAAGAACCAAGCGGATTGGATTTTTTGAAACAAATGACAAAAATTTGAGTTCTGGCTCTGTGCGCCGCACATGTCATGTGCGCCATGCCAATGTATTTTTACACTGCGGAAAACTGCCCAATGCGCTGCGCACGCCATGTGCGTCGCGACACTCAGCTTATGCGCCGCGCTCTGCAACTGCAACACATTTTCGGCCTTCAATGTGATTTCTTCACTCCTCCATGATTTGTCTTGGTTTCTCTGATGTATCTTGGCATGAAATTGGATTATTGGAACAAAACCATATCTCTTATGACAGGGATTTTAATTTTTGATTTGGGCACACCCACTTTTGCAATTTTTGAAACCTTTGACACGTCACTCTAACTCTGTTTTGATTGATTTGTGATATTTTGACTTGAATGATGAATCTTGTCTATTTTTGAAGGGATAGATGGCATGGTGTAGTGATGAGATAACAGTGATGGGAGATGGGAAGAAACAAGGTGGGGAGGTGGGATGATTGACACCAACAAGTTGCAAAACCCTAAGGAGGCACTTCTCAACAAGATAGTAGGGTTTAGTTTTGTACTCAAATCTTCATAATCAAACACATAATCAAAACCAAGCACAAATTATGAGCAATAGAGGAGTGTCTTTTGACTTACTTAATCATGGAGAAACCAAGCAAATTTGATGGGTGAAAGGAATGGCAAAAAGCTTGTGCTCTGGCTCAATGCGCCGCGCACAAACCCTATGCGTAGAGCATTTTGTAGGATACGTTTGGAGGCCTTCCCGGTGTCCAAATTTGGCAAAGGATAGCTCATTGGAAAGGTCTTTGAGACTAATTTCCAATGCAAGTATAATTTCGTAATTTGAAGTTTATTTTCTCTATAAAAAAGCAAATCTCCCAAGACTAGTCAAAATGTGCCAAATTAGGCTGCCTCAAGGCAGAGTGCTGTTGCAGTCAACGTTTGAAGGTGTTCCTCAACTCCAAATTCAGCTCATGATATCTCATTGGAAATCTATTTATGTCTAGTTATAATTTTACTCATCAAGCAAGTCATTTGGCCAACCGATCTAGGAGAAAACTTGATTTTCCCAAGGTCACTTCAAAGGTGCATTAATTCTCCTAAGGCAAATGTATTTTTGACATTTCTCTAAAACCATGACACCTGTGTACAAAGTGAAGGAGGTTTTTCTTCCTTGGCCTGTTGTGGACAAAAATCTCACTCTGTTTTTCCAAATTCATCTTTCCTTGCTCAAAAGCATCATTTGAGTAAAACCTACCCCGATGTGTGGAACAGGGATTTGTCGAAATGAAGCGAAACAAAGGGGATAAGGGGCTCCTAAATTCTTGAGAAAATTTTGGAAGTAGGGAGGGATGTTCGGAAGTATGGGAAAGTATAATTTCAAAGATTGAGTGAGCGTAAGGGGTCCAAAAAGGCAAAACACAGGTCTAGCCTAGACAATAGGTTTTGTAGCAAGAAACTAGGGTTTGTGGAAAAATGAGGAATTTGGGGGATCTCAGTGATGGGAAGTGTTTAATAAGGTACATTGAGGATAGGGGAAGGTGTATGAACATCAGGATACAAGTTTTGCTGATGATTTGACCATCCAAGAGAAATTACCTCCAAAACCCTAGGAGAGGGAAATGAACCTTACCTAGGCGCAACTGAAGCATGAACAAGGCGTAAAATGACCCATTGGAATCTGGCATGATGATGAAAACCCTTTGAATGATGATACACTCAGTTGAATGGTGACATGGACCGACATTTGGGCAACTTTGATAGGAGTAAAAGCAAACCCTAGACCTAATGCCTAGTGACCAAATTTTGCTTGAAAACTCACTGAAATGACAAAATTTGACCTTGACACCTTAAAATCACTTTGTAAGAGCATGTTTGATAACTGGAGGAAGGCTGCAAAGACTAACACTAACTTTGGCTCCAATGGGGATGGTAGCTCCTTGGAGGTTCCAAGAACTACAGATCTCTGGGAAAGCAGGCAGTGCCTTCATCCATTGGGCAATGGAGTCAAAACTCAAGCTGAAATGCATGACTAAAAAATGATGACTTGACGACACAAATTGACTCTTACTCAATTAAAAATTGACTCGATACTTAAATGCAACCAACAAACTGGAAAATATGCTCGAAATGGAGCTTATTCATCAAAACCTACTCTAACTGTTCTATTTCACTACCAGATCAAGTGAAATGAAACAGCCATGCAACCATGTTAGCATCTTGGCTGTTATTTGATTTCTTCCCAAATGCTTCCTAATGCACAGGAAAAGGGAAGAATCAAAAGGAAACTCCCATGGAAACTCAGAATCAAGTTGACTAGTGATAGACTTGCGAAGCGTGAATTCATTGGATGACTTCAAGAATACTGCAAAAGGGTCTTCATAAGCATAGCTATTGGTTTCCATTAACACATTACTACTCTGGTCCAAGTAATCTTCATAGCTGGATATTGAAATTTTCCTCACATCTGTGTTGTCTTTCTTCGGTGATTGCAACAAGCTACCAAAAGGATCCTGAATTTCGTGAATAACCAAACTCTGTTGCTGATTCCAAACAGGAGAAAAATATCCTTTATCAATCTCCTCATATGACTGCAAACCTTGATATGGACTTTGTAATGAAAAATATGTTAAACAAGACAATGAAGGCAACTTTTGAATAACATTATTATCAACATTCTTATCTGGCACATGGTTAGCCAATGGGGAAGAACTTTACAGCAAACATAATCCAACACACAAGCAATAGGATCATCAAAAACTTGAGAAGACTGCTGCGATGTATCTATTGAAACTGTATGACATCCTACTGTCTGATCATCTTTTTCTTTAGAGATATTAAGAAGATTCTGTTTTATAAACTGAAATGCTTCGAAACAAAAGGGTACAGAATCCTCTTGCATCATTAAATCATGTATTTCAGCTTCCATGCCTTCATCTATAATCTGATCTTCAATTGTGTTTGGTGGTTGCAATTCTGGTGCTAGGGAGGGTTTTGTATCCAAAATGATTTCATCAATCATTTCAGGGAAAGATTTCTCATTAACAACTTGCTCAAGAATTTCGCCATCTGTCTCATCCTCAACATTAAAAATGAGAAATTGTTGACTTCCTACAAGCTGTTCATTTGAAGATTTACCATGCAATTTTCTCTTTAGAAACTGAAATGATTCAAAACAAAATGGTATGGAATCATCTCGTATCATTTGATCATATGTGCCAACTTCCAAGTCTTCATCTACAACTTGACAATAAATAGCATTCGGGGGCTGCAACTCTGGATATGAAAAGTCTTGAACAAGTTTTTCATTACCCTCAAGATGGTCCAGATCAAGACTTGTTGATAGTTGATTTATGAGTTCATGAATGTTGTCTCTAATGAACTGAAATGAAGCAAAACAAAAAGGCAAAGACCCTTCACATACTTCAAAATTCGTTGCACTTTCCTCGTCGTTTCCATAGCTGATATGTGATGGCCGAACATTGTATTCGAGCTGCTGAAAGTGAACTTCTTCCTCCCACAAAATAGTTTTTGATTTGTTTGCAATATTAGCTTCTGTTTGGAGAACATAATCATCATCATATTGATCAAACTGAGGCAAATCGTCATTTTAAAACACATCATCAAGCATACATGTCATATCAACAGATCTCTCTTCTCCAAGATGATCAATAAAATGTTGGCATTATGATTCTGGTTTGGTACTATGGCACAGGTGTTGTACTTGATGGCAACTCACTCTAGTGGCAGATCTCAGTTCAGGCACTCAAAATCATTGAAAATAAGATACCCGCAGGTAATCCTAGAAGAAGTTGCAGACCCGCAGGTACGCCGACCAAGG
>APFE031143116.1:0-14537 GCA_000404065.3 Pinus taeda | reverse complement strand
TGGAAGGAGCTTGTACAGCGTCAAGGCAAAGTTTGTAAGGTTCTTTTCTTTTGAATTAATACAATCAAGCTCATTTTTCTCAACAAGTATCTTATGCTATTTGTTTCATGGACTCCTTGACTTCCATGTTAAATATGTTTTATAATATTGGATATTCAGGTGCTATTTAATTGTTTTCCTTGTTTGTGCTTGCAGGTTTGTGACGAAGGAACTTACTTGGATCAAAGAAGCGAAGGCATCTCCGAACTTGCGTTGGACACGAGGTAGGCCCTTAAACACACTTGTTTCCCATTACTTGTAAAGCGCATTTAGAGAAAGATAGTGTTTGGTAGGTTTGTTTGTCATTAGGTCTTCATTAGATTCTAGGAAGGTCTATCTTGTCCACAAGATCGACTAATTCCACGTGACACGACCTGAAAAAGTAAAAAAGCGATTGAAATCACGTCGTTCCGTGACCGTTAACGAACCTGAAATGACAAGGGTCCGACAATCTTTTCATTTTTACACGGTTGGAAAAGGGTTTAAAGACGACCGCCTCTCATTTACGTTTAGCGAGTCGAGAGGAATAACTCGGCAATCTTTTCATGTTTAAACAGTCAGAAAAGAGCTGAAAGAAGACCTTTATTTTTATTCTCTTTAGCGAGTCAAAAAGGAAAAAATACTTGGCAATCTTTTCATATTTTACGAGTTAGAAAAGAGCTTAAACGTGACTCGTCTGTAGGTTCATTTTTACACAAGCTTGAACCATGGAGAACTCAGCTTGGATTCGGTTTCATGTTTACACAAGCTTGAAATGAAAAACTGTGCTTGTTATAAGTTCACATGCCCCCCAAGCTTCATTGCATTCAACAAAGTGGATGGAATGAAGGTTCACTCTCGAGATCTTGGAAAGACTCGACTTGTGTTTTAGTAGGGCTTAATCAAAAGACCCGATTTGGAAAGGGAGTTGTTTCATTTTTTAATGAGGTTGACACAGTAAAAGAACTATCCTCATAACCCTTGTTTCATTTTTTAACGAGCTTGGCACAAGATCAGGAACTATGCTCGACAGACCCAATTTCATTTTTTAAGGAGCTTGACATAGGAAAGCGAACTATGCTCTCACTAGACCTAGTTGCATTTTTTAAGGAGCTTGACATAGGAAAGTGAACTATGCTCCAACCGAACTTCATCATAATGAACAGGAAGTTGGGGCTTCCAAGAGTGGCTCTCCCGGTGGGAGGTCAACATCTCGGAAGTCAGGACCCAATGCCCCCAGGACACTATGCACGATGGTGACATCGCTGGATACAGGTATGGGATAGGTGGCCACATAGTTGATTTGCGGGGGGGCAGATACAACTGGTGGATAAAAACTAGGAGGGGACGACAACTGCGTAGGAGGCATCGGGGGACTAACGAATGAAAATTGATCGATAGTCACCATTCTTCCATCATGTGGAAAGAAAACCACACGGAAAAGTGAAGAGACAAGGGCCCCCATAGCATAAACATAGTCGCGACCAAGGAGAAGACTGAAATCTAAAACACCTTGGGTAACCAACACGTCGATATAGACGGTTTTACCTCCCAAAGTAATAGGGAACTTCGGGAGGACTCCTAGAGATGGACAGGTTCCTCTGTCGAAAGCTAACAGGTTCTGCGTGACCGTCCCGAGCTGCGGGGAACCTAAATCTTGCCAAGTAGTGTATGGCATAAGACTGACCAACGCACCTTCATCCAGAACAGTGCCAGGTACTGCTTTATCACAGGCAAGTACTGTAATCTGGAAAGGCACATGGGATGGAAGGCGGAAAGTGGCTAGGTGACTCCAATCAAAGGAGATGGCCAAACTACTTGGTGGGGGAATCGTATGATTGCCCCCATGCTCCATAGGAACCGAAGAGGGACTTTCGGGAGCAACTGGGATAGGAGAGTCATTTCTGGACTCAGGGGAATCTGAGGAGACGAGAAGAACATGGGAATTACGTTCTTCTAAAACAGAGTGATGAGGTGGTGAACTCGAGTCGACACTCTTTCCGACCAATAGTTGGTCTGGAACAGGCTGGGCAGAGCCAGGTTCAGGAAGAGGAGGCTGGACAAGAGAGGAATTTGAACCAATCTCGTTGTCAGCAGGGGGACGATCTGCAACTGTAGAAAGACATTGATATCCAACGGGGAGTTGGGGTGAGGGAGCCGTGAGACTTTCCAAGACGTCAGAGGCTTTATCCATGAGTGGACAAAGGTGAAGGGGATGATTACCTTCACAAAGTCTGCAAGGGATTCGAATCTTCCCTTTTCTTTGACTATTTCCAACTGATAGGATAGTATCACCGTGAGATTCAGAGGGCGATGAGGGGCGGGCCGGATCGCGGGACCATACGTCTAAGACCCTGGGAATGCCAGGACAATCACTAAGAAGGTGGTCATCCTTGCACAATCTACAAGGAAACTTGACCTTCCGTGGAGGAGCAGAAGGTAGCTCGACTTCAGGTGTACTCGAGGGGGTAGCTGCGCTTTTACCCTCTCCTATGAGAGCCTTCTTCTTCTTCGTCTTCTTCTTCTTCTTCTTAGCCACCTGGTTACTTGAATCGAGACTTTCACCAGGCGAAGTAGAAGATGAGGACGTAGAAGTGGGCATAGAAGGGGAGAGGTCCACCTTAGAATCAACATGAGGTTGTTCAAGTGGAGGGACTAATTGATCAGTCGGTGAGACGAAAGGGACCAGAGAGGTTGAGAACAACCAAACAGGCAACCCAACAGTTAACCCTGGGAGGGACAACGTTGCCATGTAAGGAGCACCAACATTCCCGAGAGGAGGGAAATGACCAGGATTCCCGTCAGGGGGGAACTTGGGTTGGTGAACCCCGAAAAAGTTGCCATTAAGAACGAAAAAGAAACCTACTCAAGCTAAACAAGACCTAACCGAGTAAATTTGAACGCGGCCGAATAAATTTTAAGACAAAGGAACTGAACTTGACCTTTTCATGTTTTAAGAGTTGAGAAAAGGACAAAAAGGTGACTCTAGTTGCCTTCGAATGTTTTGTGAGCCCGAAGTGTCAAACTACTCAAGTGAGCCTTTTCTTTTAAGGAGTCCGAAAAGGATCAAAAGTGACTACTCTGGAGAAACTAGGCAAATGGTTTACCAGACAATCCGTAAAACTGCATATACACCTTAGCGATCATATGAAAGCCAAGGACTTTCCGTACGGCAGTCAATCTTCCCGAATGCTGTGTTCGGTGCGTTACAGGCTGTAAGGCGGCAGACACGGCTTCCTATGGATCAAGATATAACCTAGGAGTTCTCCCCCCCCCCCCATTTTAAATTTATTTTTTTACCGGCGATGGTAACGTGGGAGCACAAGTCCGTACTAGACCACAGTTGAATCACACAAGGAGGAATCACCCAACCGTAATGTGAAACAAAAGTGACTAGGTTTAACGACACCGGAGCACGTCTCTAGCCTAGACCTCTAGATGTTTGCGTTAAGTTCCAATGTGTTGTTAAGTTTATTCAGTTCATTTTATGGTTGACCTTCAATTAAGTTTCGGTTTCAGGTCCTACCATATGTAATCTTTCACAATTTCCTAGATGCAAGCTATATGCCAAAGAATACCATTTCGTTCGATGAATACTAACTACGAGAGAGTTAAGAATTTTCAATCAAACAAAATGCGCACAATCAATCAAACAGCTTAATGCAGCTAATGGCAAATAAATAAAAAATTTTCTTTTAAGAATACAAATCAATGAAAAGTTCTATTTCCCATTAACTATTGAACGCAAAAGAGATTATTTGATTTCCTCTTTCAAAGGCACAATGCACTAAGATGAATTTTGAGAGACAGCAAACAAATTCTGTTCTATACAAGCACATTCAGTTCCCTAAAATCACAAAGCAATCCCTCAAAAACGAGAAAAGTCCCAAAGACACAAATGAGTCGTGTAATCCAGGCTCAAAGTGAAACAAAGCGGAATTCAAGTGAAAAAGAGGCAAGGCACTCAAATAACGCAATGAAACGATTCACAACTACCAAACAAGTGTAAGGGAGCAAATAAAGAGTCGACTGGACTGATAGAAGACCAAAACACCTAAGGAAGGCTCGACACACAAAGCCACTAGATGCCCTAGGGCTAGAAATGTGAAATCAATAGAAAATGGCAAACACCCAAAGGGTAAAGGTAGCCTATGCAATTGTAATCTATGCACAATTCACTTGAAAAGTATGCAAATGTAATCTATGCACAAATGAGAATTATAATTATGCACGTGTGATCTATGCAAGAGAATTCTCAAACACAAGATGATTCTAATGTAATCTAAGAACCAGTCAAGTGAAAATCAAGAAAATTGGGTGAGATTTCCAAATATCAAAAAATAAAAACACTGAAAGGCGATTAACACTCATACACAATTTATCCCCCCCTCCTCGGCGAATGAGGGGGAAATTTTTTTGCAAAAACAGAAGCAAAAAGATGCAAAATTGTGAAGAGACAGAGAC
The DNA here is from genome assembly GCA_000404065.3 of Pinus taeda. NCBI lineage: Eukaryota > Viridiplantae > Streptophyta > Pinopsida > Pinales > Pinaceae > Pinus > Pinus taeda. Next base: position 10,055 of record APFE031143116.1, on the reverse strand, counting down.
AAACCTTCAAGTAATGATCAAAGGAAATCAAATTAAGAATTTCTCAAAAGAGAGACTCAAAACCAGTCAAACAAGACTCCAACACACTCAAGGAGTCAAAAAAGATGTGGCAAGATACAAATCCAAGCTCAGAAGGTAGGCAAACAATTGAACTGAAAAGGTTAACAGGCCTGGCGCGACTGTCAGGCTGTAACTCACGCTATAAAGGGATTGGCGCGGGTTGTCAGTTAGCAACAAGTGCCACTAGTGCGACTGTCAAAGCAAAAACCGCGCTAATGAAGTTTGCCAATTCAAAAAGAAAAACAAGCGGTCCAAAGCTTGGCTTACAGTATCTAGGCAAGCCAGGAAGCAAGAGGCAGCAAGAAATTCAATGCAAAATGCTATCCAAGTAAGCAAACAAGAAAAAACCAAAGAGGCAAGACAAACTCCAAATTGTTCAGTCTGTAAACCAAACCGGAGATTGACTAAAGTGGCTTTGATCTACTTCACTAATGCAAAGCAATAGTGTTTCGAAGGCTATCTGGCCGTGCTTCAGACTCCGTCTAAGTTTACAAATCAAACAACAAGAACTCCCCAACGGAGTCGCCAAATTGTTGGAGAGGTAAATCCCCTCTACAGATAGAGGCGATCCCTACTAGCCCAGAACGGGTCTAGCAACAATCAAACAATGCTATCACGCAAGTTCCTAATTGCAAATAAAAGGTAGGTGATGAAGACCTACTTGAGATCCAACGCTTCCATTTGTAGAAGAGATGTCGGCACGTTCCTTTGCTTTGGCCGGTCATGATCCTCCACTATCCACGTGAATGGACACCTGCACACAAAGAGAACAACACAAACACAAGCGTGAAATCTAATATATGCAATTATACATCAGTCAGGAAGGATATAATTCACATCAACCATTACAAGTACAACGAGAATGGAACCATAATGATAGTCATCTATTATTAATAATTCAACAAAGGAGAAAACAACCAGCGTCCTCACGTCAAGTCCTCCTTTGGCTGGGTGCTCAGCTACACAAGTCTTACAAAAGCTTGAAGGGGTGAGGGACAAGCTCTCTCTCTTTAGTGACAAAGTTTCCTTACTCAGGTAAAGCCTTATGGATGCAAAGAAGGCTTCTTGCAACTCCAATCTTTTGATATCTTCCTTTCAGCACAAGTATTGCCACTAGAGTCAGAACTAGCTTGCTCAAGCCATAGAGACAAGCTTTTATAGAGGAAAAGGAAGAGATAATGTCAATCACAACAATAATGGATTTGGCATCATCACTTGGAAAATTCCATGGAATGGTGGCAAACTACTTCCCATCCAAGGAGATTCAAAGCCAAACCATCCTCACTTAACTTGGAGTCAGTTGGTGAATGCATTGGACAGAACCTTCGGAGGTTTGATTAGTTCAAAACTTTGCCCAAAATGGTTGCCACGATTGCGACTCTGGGACAGAGTGCTAATGGCACGCCCTTTCAATAGGATTTTCCCCATTGGCGCGGGCATAACACAGGGGACCAGTGCTAATGTAAAAAGGGTTGTTTTTAAGGGCAAAGAGCAAGAGATGTCTTAAGGGCATATGAAGCTCATGTTTAGAGGTGAATAATGCAAGTGGTTTCAAGTCTTGTCACTTCTCACAAGTCCTGGAATGTGTTCTCCAAGGTGCAGGAGAGGGGTAACAGGGGCGGTGAAAAATGGTGAAAAATTACTGTGTAACACTCCTCCCAGGGTTCGACAAGAAGTCTCCTCTACTTTGACAAGTTTCACTCACTTCCCAATGAAACCAAAAGGTATTTGATCTCTCCTTTCAAGTTTAACTAGGAAGTCCCAATTCCATCAGCATTTACCCTTAAAATGTTCAGCTTCTAACCTCCCCAGCAACTGACCCAATGCCTTAATTTATAGTGCAATGGAGGGAAGTTACTAGGAATTTATAGTGCAATGGAGGGAAGTTACTAGGTCCTCCTTCAAAGGGATAAAGCCCTCCTTCAAAGGGATAGCTCCTCCTATCAAGGGATTAGCTCCTTCTCTTTTGGGATGCGTGAACCACCTTGGAGCGAACAATCCACATCAAAAAACCTTCTAGAAACATCTAGAATTAACCCAAAAGTGAGTTTTTTAGAATAAACTTGCGCCTTTTGACTTTTACAGTGGTACACACCCATCCCTTTACAGACAGAGCGTGCAGATACGCAGGTAATATGAACAAAGGGTGCGGGTCCACAGGCAAAAGTGTGAGAAAGTACGGAACCAGAGTAATATTGATTTTCAATGTCTTTCTCTCATTTGCAAAGCTTGACATGAAGAGCTAAGGTCTGAGACTTGCTTAGGAGAACAATATAAGTGATGATAGACCCATATTGACCGCAAATAGTCATGGTGACGATATTTTTGTGTAATAGATTGCCCCCTAAAGTGCGAAGTCTGTAGTAGATGAGGATTTCATTTATTATTTAGGAAGAGTGAAGTACTTTATCATTTCGAGGATCATCTTGCGGAGAGCCCGGTTGGAACCTGTAAAAACATTCAAATGCAAAATATATATATGTGAGATCATATCATCACTGAGGTAGGCATTCCCATACTCAGATCAAAACTAACTAGAAAACTAACTACTGCTCTGATATAGGAACGATCTTGTAATACATCACAAGTATAGACACATTAGACACAGTATGGACGCAGCCATCTGTTTATGATCGGTCTACAACATAATGAATACAAAACTCCTCGCAGCCTGGATGGTGGAAACTAGATCCAGGGTCTTCATTTCTGTTCCCGAATTGGTACGATTCTAGCCATGTGAATGAATGAGTCGATGTCGAACATGGTAGAAACCACTGATTACCGGTCAATGATGTAAATTGTTAACAAGTGTGAGAGAAACCACCAATAATGAAAATGGCTCTCAAAGTACTCAGTACAATCCATGAGATGTGATTAGATGTGTTGATGTCGAACATGTCACGGAATCCTTCGATCGATGGTCAATGATGAAACCTATCGTCAAAGGCGAGAAACCTACCATTGAGGCATGCAGATCCCAAGGTACTGGCGATTTCTAGATCATATTTCTAGATAAAGAGCTGAAGTCAATAGAAAGCGATCCGTCATAGGCAAGCCCAAAACATGAAATCATAGATCAAGTTTGAAGAAATTTAGTTGCAAGGACTGACTCAGGGATGGTCAAGATGGATGATAGATATTTTTGCAGATGAATGGCTTATTCACACTGACCTCTTGAACACATAACGACACAGCAGATGGTTTGGTAACAATTGACCCAAAGTTAATACCCAGAAACTGGCTGAAGACTTTTAATGTGGTTTGATCAACTATTAGGCAAAAGATTTCCCCAACCCACGTGAATGAAAGTGTCGTGTTCAAGAGTGGTTACAAAGTATGACAAACAGGGTCATTTTTCTCTCTTTTCCCCCACCATCTCTGGCAAGTACCTCTTTAATTTTTACAAGCTTGAGGAGGATAACATATTCTTGATTATAAGCTCATCCTTCGGATGAGCCCAACTTAGTTTAAATTTGAACCCTAAGAAGGAGTGGTCCGTTCCTATTTGTAATTGAACAGGTCCTTTATTGTCGAAATTTAACGAGTCCAGTATAGGAGAAACTCGGCATTTTTTATTTTTAGAGAGTCTGAAAAAACTTAGGAAGAATCTAGGGTTGACTTTTCATAAATTTGTGTCTCCCAAGCCCGAAAAAGTATAAAATAATACTTGAGAGAACCGCTTGATCTTTTACGACCAAGGAGTACTTTTCGTAATTAGTGTCTCTGATCCGAAAAAGTAAAAAAGCGATCAACAACACGTCATTTTATGACCAATATCGAATTTGAAACGACAAAAAGTGGCAATCTTTTCGTCTTTTTACAGTTAGAAAAGGGCTATAAGAGGACTGTCTTTTTAGTTCCATTTTAACGAGCTTAAAAGGAAAAACTCGACAATATTTTCATGTTTTAGGAGTCAGAAAAGAGCTTAAATGTGACTCTAATGGTTTTTTTCGTTGAAAATGACTGATTTTTCCTGAAAAATCCATTATCCTGAACAAAAACTCAAACATTACTCATACTTGTTTAAAAATGGGTAAAAATGTCGTAAAAAACACCTTTTCAAAGTGAAACATAAACAAATTTACAATTTATTTACTCAAAAAACTTATAAAAAGGACTTTTTACCATTCATTTTTACCATTTGAGATTTGGGTGAGAAAAAAGGGCTTTTGACGAGAAACTTCCCATGAAGATTGCAGAAAATCCATCTGTCGGAATCGAATTCCATCTCCTCCAGGTAATCCACATCATCTTACTCTTCATTTTTTTCCATTTGAAATTGTTTTTTAGGGGTTGATTTTGATTTTTAGGAGGTTTTTAGGTTTCAAAACCTGCGCGCGGGGGTCCGCGAGTTTACCACAGGGGACCCGCGTACCCTGACTTTTTTGCAAATGGGCAAAAAGTCGGGGTACGCACCTGCCGTAAAGGCAAGGTGCGGACTCCACGCACTGTCCCTAACAAGGGGATGCGTACCCTGTGCAAAGGTTTGTAAAAACCTAACTAACTCAAAAATTACCCAATGAAATAAATTTTATGCATTCTAATTCACCTTTTTTACTTGAATGTAGGATAAACATCATGCTTGATTGGCGAGAATGGGAGCACGAGGATGTGGACCTCACCGCAAGGAATCATCAACCTTCGATCGATGCATTGAAGGCATGTGGCTTATACAAATTCTGGGCCATACCTGGCATGAGGGCCCAGGTGGACTTTTTGCAGTGGCTGGTTGATAGATGGAGTATACAGGACTAGTGCTTCTTTATTGGTGGGCACCAGCTCGAAATCGAGCCAGCTGATATATACTTTTTCACTGGTTTGCCCAGGAGGGTTGAACACTTGACTCTATTCGGGCCCAGGGTAGGTGGCCAGTCTGTTGAGAGCCTCTGGCTAGAGCTCTGCAATGTCCAGAACCAGGACAAAGGGATAGATATCAAAACCATATCCCGTCCTGAACTCATGGTTATTGGGTTTACAGTTACCAGACTCTGCGGTAGTGCAGTGCTACACATTGTCACCGGATCCCAGATGCGGATGGAAATCGATTGCTTTCGAGGCACCATTTTCAATGGGTGTGATGCTGTGCTGGCCAATGTAAAGGGCCAACTGACCAGGGCCAAAAACGGACAACCAAATACTTTTGGGTATGGTGCTATAGTTGTGAGTTTTTGTCTGGAGAGGGTTTCGATGTTGATCCCACAGCACCTCACTGTTGGAGCTGGGCTTCCCTGAGAGCCCAAACTGATGCGATGGGTTGTAGTTATGGCCCGTCATCCTGATGAGGGGACCGAGGTCGTTCGGTTCAAACCTGAGTATTTCCAATGGTTGGAGAACCAGGTTTTTGCTATTCAGGACTTTCCTTATGCTGGGGTTGATTTTCATGGGGACCCAGACATGGCTCTTCCGCCAGGAGAGCAATGGGATGACTCAGGTGAAGTTATTTTCAACATTTTCCTAATTTATTTTTTTTGTTTTTATATTGTCCCAAAACTGATAGTAAAAGTTTCAAATGCAAATCTGGGCCCACGGCAACCAGTCGCTCTCTGGCCTTACGAGAGGAAACAACCAGTTGCACCGGCTCCAGCCCCATAGGACGAATCATCAAAGACTTTGGCCGAGTTGGAGAGCCATCTAGAGCGCCTGACAGGGGACATTACAGAGACCAGCATAGATGACATCCCTCGTCGACTTCAGCGCTATGTGATTGGGGTCCCAATACCTTTTAGGAGGTTCCTTTGTAAGGTGGCCCATGCAGTGGTTTCATATCGAGATCATCACCAGTGATGGGATGATCGCCTATTGTAGTCACATATGACATTTTTGCTTTTTGTACTTATCATTTTTGCTGATCATAAGGTGTTTTTCAACCTATGATCGAGGACGATGTATATTTTGACACACTCCTATGTTATATGATATCATTATTACCAACTTGTTTCAATTGTTACACATGTTATGGAATGTTTTTAAATTTACTTGTATGATTATTGCACATGTCTACTTAACATTTGAGAAGTAAATGCATCTGGTAATGTATTTAAAGATCTTGGAATATGCTGATATTCAATATAGTCAAACTCATGTTCCAAGAGATGCACTCTCAAAAATAATCTCAATAAAACTGGATTTATAATGGCGTATACTCTATTAAGCTGTAATACAACGAGTTTAGAATCTAACCTCACTATCAAACTCCGAATCCCAAATGAAATAGATTCAGATAATAGCTCAATCACTGCACTATATTCTGCAATGTTGTTTGTTGTTTGACCGAGGCTTACCCCATGCATAAATACCAACTCGTCAGAGGGTGAATAGATAACCCAATCTACGGAAGAAATATTTCGTGTACTACAACAAGCACCATCAGCGAAACCAATGTATGTTTGGAGAGGCGTTGACATCTGCGACATCAAGAGTAAAACCAAGATAAGCGGGAATAATGACGAAAAAACCTCTCTAAGCTAAGCACACTTTTCAATCTAAAACACACCAGCAAGAAGGAAAACTAACCTAACTAAAAAATCTCCACACTCATTTTAAGCATAATACCTCTTCAGGTAAAGACCATTTCTGGGTTTACCTAAAGAGACCCCGTCAAAGTCTACCAATTCATAGGCCCCTTTCGCTAGCTTACACTTGACAACATAGGGACCATGCCACATAGGCACGAATTTTCCAGCGCCTAATTTATCATTTGCCTGGTCGTACAATAAGACTAGATCTCCTTCTGAAAAATTTCGAGGGGTCACATTTCGATCATACTGAGCTTTAATACGTTTTGCATGAGATTCGATCGCTAATGCAACATCGTGTCGATTCTCATCTAGCTGAGCCAAGTATAACAAACGTCTTTCCTCTTCGGAAGTGGCTGGAAGTAATTCGATGGCCATTCGCAATGACGGGATTTTGCACTCAATAGGTAACACAACTTCCAAACCATAAACTAGTTGGAAAGGAGTGAACCCTGTTGACATTTTAACTAAGGTTCGATACGCCCACAACGCTGAAAATAGCATGTTGTGCCAATTCGATCGATGAATCCCAATGATTTGTCGGATTATGATGACTAGAACTTTGTTGATGGCTTCAACCAGGCCATTAGCTTGTGGATAATAAGGAGTTGAACTGTCGTGACGCAAGCCAAGCTGGCCTATAAGTTCAGTCATCATAACGTTTCGAAAATGATGCCCATGATCAGTGATAATCGCTTGTGGAACACCAAACTTAGCAATTATATGATTGAATACGAAAATTGCAGTTGTTTTTCCGTCTACCTCAAATGTAGGCATCGCCTCGGCCCACTTGGTAAAATAATCTACCGCAAGGATAATATGCGCATGCCCCCCGGCCGAGTGAGGGTTACATGTAATAAAATCGATACCCCATTTGGAAAAAGAACCAACGGCAATGATAGGGTGAAGAGGAGCAGGTGGAGCGCGCATCTTTCGATCAAAAATTTGGCAGTTGTGGCATTTTCGGACCGCAATAATAAAATCTTTAAACATAGACGGCTAGAAATAGCCAGCACGCAATATCTTTTGGGCTATGGCATACCTAGACATATGACCACCACACGCTCCAGAGTGACAGTCATTTAGGACCTTTTCAGCTTCCTCATGAGTCAAACAACGTCAAAAAAGAGTCCGCCCCACGACGATAAAGAGTATCTCCAATAAATTTGAATTGTTGGGACTGTAATCGTATTTTTCGATGTTCTGATCGTGAAATATCTGGCCAAAAGGATTGGGTTTGGAGATAAACGATGATATCCCCATACCACGGATCTAAAGTGTTGATTAGAAACAAGGATTCGTCTGCAATGGGCTCCTATGCCACAGTTTCTGTGTCAGCACACGGGAAGTCACACATTAATTCCACAAAAACTAAAGATTTCTTTGACTTAGACTTTTCAAACTCCAAGTCGAACTCCTGCAAGATGACAATCCATTTGGAGTACTTTCCCCCCCAACAATTGCTTGGTCAAAATATAGATCATAGGGTTGCAATCAGAAATAACTGCAGTCTTACGTAGTAAAATGTAATGACGAAAATGTTGGACAGCTTGAACAGCTTCCAATGCCAATTTCTCCACATGTGAGTATTTTAGCTCAGTTGGATTTAGCGTGCAACTAAGGTAATATATCACATGTTCAGTACCGAATTCATCTTCCTGAACTAATACCATTCCAATGGTGGAATGGGAGGTGGCGAGATACAAGAAGTAATCCTGGTTGTAGTTGGGAGGATGCAACAATGGTGCATGGGTCAACGTGTGTTTTAGCACATCAAAAGATTTCTCAGCTATCTCGTCCCAAATGAATGAAGTATTCTACTTCAACAACCAGGTAAAACCCTTTGTGATCTCGGTGTAGTTAGGGATGAATCGACGTAAAAAGTTTGCTTTCCCTTGCAAACTTTGGAGTTGGTGAAGACTCAAATGCCGGCTTTCGAAACAACAAACCCTAGTAATCAACCCGTTTCAATACAGAAAACACACTTGTGGGGGTTCAACCTAATCTGATAATGCCTATGCCTCATAAAGATTTCTCTTAAATGGGTGAGATGATTAGCTCGATGTAATGAATGATCAGGCAAGTCATCGAGATAGGGTTGCACAATGTGCTTGATATCAGGAAAATCATAAGACATGGCCCGTTGAAAAGTTTCCCCGGTGTTCTTAAGCCCAAAAGGTAATTTGCAATAAGCAAATGTCCCCCATGGACAAATGAATGCCGTTTTGGTTGATCAGTAGGTAGAATATTGATTTGATTGTATACGGAAAAACCATCCATGAAGGAGAAAATTTCGCTGTCGGCACAATCATCAATTATTTGATCGATATAGGGAGTGGGGTAATTGTCCTTTGGACAGGCTCAATTAATGTCCCTATAGTCGATATATATTCTTATTGTCCCTTGTTTCTTTTTAACAGGAACAATATTCGATACCCAATCCGTTAACGAGACTGGATAAATGAAACCTGCTTTGAGTAATTTTTCAACTTCTGCTTTAATTGCAGCAACTTTTCTTGGGTGAATTTGACGCAAACATTGCCGGACAGGTTTAGCATATGAGTAAGTTTTGATTTCATGAACTACAATTGCGGGGTCAATTCCTGGCATTTCCTCATATGACCAGGTAAACACGTCGCGAAATTGTTGAAATAGGGCCTTATATGTTTGAATTTCATCTTCCGTACAAGAGGCACCTATATGAATGTTTTCAACAATTCCAGGCTTAACTGAAATGTCAAGGGGAATAGTTCAAGAAATATTTCCCAAGTTTAACTCGGAATCGGGAGGTTTCATTGGATTCTGAGTGTCCTTGACATATTCAGTCGTAAAAATTGATGAAAAATCATTTTCAAAACGATCACCCTTGGGTAAAAACTAAGATCTGTGACGAAGATATTCCCATGGTAACTCATCGACGCATAGGATTTCATGAATTTTCTCATCAGTTTGAACAAGTTCAGAAAATGTTATTGAATCTAAGTTTGATGTCGAAAGTGATTCCTCATGGACCACATTCATTAAGTCGATTTGGGTTGATGTTGTGTCAAAAAACGACTGCACGGTCTGATACGCAAGTTCATACGGACTCATAGGCATAAGAGTACCAAATGAGCCGATCTCAGATTCAGAAGGTATGATCCAAGGATCATCATTAACAGTGGTACCTGATGAAATCATATGAATGGTTGTAGTAGAAGATGACGCGTTGATAGGAGGAAAAGGAAAAGTGCCCAGTAAACTGGAATCTTTAACTAGTCCTACTCCAACATCCTTATATGGTATCGTCGCTTTACCAACATGCTGAATGCTCTCAGCAGAGGCTGGGTTGGATGAAAAGTAAGACAGTTGGTCCAAGGTTATGATCTTTCCATTATGAGGGAACTTGATAAGCCGAAAGATCAATGAAACGACAGTTGTCATAGCGTAAGACCAACTACGACCCAAGAGAAGGTTGTAATCTAGAGGGGCATCAACCAC
>APFE031143110.1:14766-39104 GCA_000404065.3 Pinus taeda | reverse complement strand
TTTATCCACCTTTGCCTTTCTATCATAAATTTTCTTGATTTTCTCCTGCAATTTGGATGTGTTCTTGAAAACTTCTTCTCTGGTCTGCTGCAAGTGGACCATTTGATTCAGCCTCCTCTGCATGGGATCTTCTTCACTGCCAGCCTCCTAAAGAAGTTTGAAAACTGTGGCAGTGAGAGAGGAAGGAAATACTGTATCAACTCCATAGACCAACTCAAATGGTGACGTACCTATGGACTTCTTTTGGCTGACCCGATCTGCCCAAAGCGCATTTACCAACCTCTTATGCCAACTCTTCTTGTTCACTTCCAGCATCTTCTTGATTATGTTGACCAATGATTTGTTTGAGGATTCCGCCAATCCATTGCCTTGCAGATGATAGGCAGTTGAGTGACCCAAAATAATGTGATATTTATGACAAAATTCTACCATCCGCTTTGATTTGAAAGTTGTTGCGTTATCGGTGATTAGCTTGTTCGGATAACCAAAGCGAGACAAGATGTTATTTTCGAGGACTGAAATGATTAGCGCATATGTATCTTGTCTGGTGGGAATCACCTCAATCCATTTTGTGAAGTAATCTATGGCTGTGAGGATCCGTTTATGCTATCCGGAAGAAGCAGGATGAATTTCGCCAATGAAATCCAACCTCCATTGCTAAAAAGGGGCACTCACCTCTATGGGCTTGAGTGGTAGAGGCTATAACTTTCGCTTTCCTTCAAAAATTTGACACTTATGATAGCGCTTGACCATCTTATATACATCAGCAAACAATATCGGCCAATAGTACCCTGCTCTCAAATTTTGTTCGTTGTTGTCTCCTTGGTGGTAGTCCTCCATGACTTGGTTTGCTTCCTTTTCCACCAAACAATTTAACAAAATGCCACCAGGATCTTTCCAATACAGTGTTGAATTAAGAATGCAGAACTTGGCAACCTTCAACTTGAGTGTTTTCGCTTTGTTTCTAGTCATGCCGGGTGAAGGTGACAAATTTTTGAGCACATATATGATATCAGAATACCATGGAGAAAGAACAAACATTTTAGATACCTGAATTGGCGGTTGTTCATCGTTCTCATCGGACAAAGTAGTGATCAGATTTATGTCCAAAGCATGCAAGTTTGATTCAACCATTTGCTTCACCAATCCCTGTCCTTTCACCAGTTTTTTGGGCTTTATTTCTACGTCATATTCCAGCAAGGCTGCAATCCACTTGCTTCTTCTTCCTTCTAGACCAACCTGCACTAAAACATCTTTTACAACAGCGTTAGGAACATAGGCCAGAATGTGAGAATGTAGAATATACACCCGGAAATATTTCAATGCCTTCACAAGTGTAAGCGCCTGCTTTTCAATGATGTTATACTTTAAAGCTGTTTCTCTTATAGCTCTGCTGAAAAATGCAATGAGTCTTTCATGATCATCTCTCTTCTGCAATGATACTGCTGCCATAGTATGCTCCGAAGCAAATGAAAATAATATGAAATCCTAAGTATAGTCTGGGCTTACTAGAACTGGTTCTGAGGAAAGAGCCAATTTGACCAAATTGAAAGATTTTATCGCCTCTTCAGTCCATTTCATTTGTCTGTCCTTCTTAAGCATGTTTGTCATTTCTCTTAGATGCTCCACGAGATTGGGTACAAAGCGGCGGAGGAAGTTCATCTTGCCATTGGATGATTGAATCTCCTTTTTATTTTGGGGCAGATCTATTTACTGAATTTCTTGCACACGTGCCAGGTCAATACGAATGCCATCCTTAGAGATAATATGTCCGAGTAGTTTGCCTTCTTCCATGGCAAACAAGCTCTTCTTTGGATTCAGCGACAAGCCATATTTTCTGCACTTTAGGAAGACAGTTTTAAAATGGTACATGTGCTCTTCATCAGATTTAGAAAACACCATCAAATCATCCAAATACACCACCAAAAAGACATCCTTTTCATTCGCAAAGCCAACTCCCATGCATGTGAAATTGGGCACTCGCATTCTTCAAACCAAAAGGCATTTCGCGTAATGGAAAAGGTCCCCATGGAGTGGTGAACGTTGTCTTGTCATCGGTCTCCTCAGAACAAAAACTTGGGTTATATCCAGAATAACCATCAAGCAATGACATGCTGATGCCCCCACTACTCGCTAAAGTATATGGTCCATTTTGGGCAGTGGATAGTTGTCCTTCAATGAAACTTTGTTGAGATTTATGAAATCAATGCATAAGTGAATCTCCCCCGTCTTCTTCCTTACGGGTACCAAGTTGGAGATCCAATCTGAAAACCTGATTGGCAAAATGATCCTTGATTTGTACAACCTGTTGATCTCCTTTTCAATAGATGGCAACATCTTTGGGTTTAGCCTTCTCAACTTCTGTCTGAATGGTTTTTTATTGGGCTTGATGGGTATAGTGTGCTGAATTATATTGGTGTCATATGTCTTTAAGTCGGAATAGTCCCAAGAAAACACATCTGAAAATGAAGACATCAAAATGATATATTTGTCCTTGATATTTGGCGGCAATGCTTTGGACAATTTTACCAATTTAGGATTTGCAGCTGTCTCGATATTGACCTCTTCCACACCCTTCTCTATTGGCTGCAATGTCAGCTTGTAGGCTACATCATCCTGATCGAAAAGTTCTTCTAGAGGTATCAAGCCTTTGGGAATAATGTTATTCTTCAGCTGCAACACGTCCATTTCATTGATCTGCATTTCATCTGTACCATTGCATTTTCCATCATCATCTTCTTCATCAATTGAGGTCTCTTTAAACTTGCCTTTGTTTTGCGGAAAATCATCAATCTCGTCATCATCTTGGAACACTTGCCAATATCTCTGATTGTCTGGAACAGTTGGACGGTGCTTGACATGGATTTCAAATTTGTTACTAGAGTTCGTTGGGATTTTTAAACTACTTGCTGCCTTAGCGAGAGCATCAGCAATGCTATTTTGTATGTGAGGCACACACGTCAAGGTGTATTCTAAAAATAATTTCAAAATGTCTAGGACTGCGTTACGGTAGGCCCGCATCCTAGGATGCTTTCCTTGATATTCGCCTCTGACCTGCTTGATAACCAATTCGGAGTCGCCATATACTGAAATCCTCTTAGCATTCAACTCTCTTAGAATCTTTAGGCCAGCAATCAGAGCTTCATACTCAGCTTCATTATTTGAACATTCAAAATCCAACTTGTAAGAGCATACCCGTACATTACTAGGGACCTTGTTTGGGGCGGAGAAAGGACTGCATACCCAGATTCCTATTCCAGGGCCATCATTTCCCACTGCTCCATCAAAATCCATGGTCCACAAACCTTCTTCCTCCTCTTGCAAGTGCTAGAAATCTGTTTGTTGTGCCTTGCCTGCCTGTTGTCCATTGCTTTCAGCTGATTGCCCAACGGTGTTCTGTTGTTCTTGTTCCTTTTTCTTCAAAACTTCTCTGAAACTTTTTGTCATTTACAGAATGTCATCTGCTTCTACCAACTGACTATCTATATCATTTAAACTATCTGAATACAAAACAAAAGACTTCAAATATGTATGTACATAGTTAATAGGATGATTTATTGGTTTCTCCTTGCTTGTGATCATGTAATTCATTTTTTTTTCCCGATATAATTTCCTCATTTGTCTGAATACTGGAATCGTTGCATAGGAGAAATCTAGCTGTAGTGTCCCTTTTAGTTTCGCTACCCACGACCTGGAAAGAAGCATGCCAAACCTTGGAGGAATGTTTGCCACCATAATATCCATCAAAACATTCTTCATGGGGAGCTGATCCAAACTCACAACCAAGTCTTTGATGAGACCTATACATCTTACTTTGTTGGAATCGAACGAATAGAGATCATGATATTGTCGGGTGATGTCCAGACCAAGCTTGTCCATGATTGCCTTGGGCATGAGATTGTGAGAGGCTCCGAAATCGAACATGGCATTATGTAACACAAAATCATGCAACCTTAAACTCATGTAAAAAGGTGGCACATTGCTGTCATGAGACTCACCATTTGATGCTAGCCCAAAAATCATTTCAAGTTGATCATCTTCGACATTCACCATGTCGGACATTGGGTCCAAATTTAAAATTTTAGATACTTGTCCTTTATAACCGTTGTTCTTCAATATTTCAGTCAAAGGGATGGATATTTTTAGCTTGGAAATCTCATTCTCTAAATTGAAAGCGGGAATCCTTTCTACCGCTTTGACTGGGATTTATTTCCTCTTCCTTTCTTTCAATGTAACTTGCTGATGTAGGGGTTCTACTGATGTTGATTTGTTGCTCTCCGTTTCAACCACCTCCTTTCCTTTCCTTTGTGTACCAGCTGAATCATTCTTTGGTGCTTCAACATCCTTCTTTTTATGAATGGGTCTGACCGGCACATCCCTATTTCTAAGTGAATATCGCTGTTGTTGGGCGGACAAAGCATTCATGTAGCCTCTTTGGTATTCATCTGATTGCTCCTTCAAGATGGTTTCGCTTGCTAGAATGAAATCTCCATCTTTGTGTGCAGCTGAATTCTCTGCATACTCCTCCTCTTCAGTGAGAGAAGTAGGCAAATCGTCTGGAGTAAAGAGATTATTTTCTTCGCCTATTACATTCCCATCTTCATCAGATTCCGGTCCGTGCACAAAATTTTGCTGCAAAGGTGTTTGTACTGGTTGTTGTGCAATCGGCTCTTGAGCTCACTAATCTCTCTATATTATTCTATACTGTGGTTGTTGTTGGCCACAGAAGTTAGGATTTCTAACTTGTGGCTCTCGTTTGTCAAGTTTCACTCTTTCAAGCATCTGCTCTACCTTCCAACGTAGCTGATCTACCGAGGAAGATTATTCCTTTGCAGTGATCTTCTTTTCTACCTTTGCTCTAGCTCTCTTGGTCAGCAGATTTTCTTCAACGCTGACTATTATCTTCTGCATGTCTTCCATTATGGTCGGTTCTCTTTCTATCAATTGATAAGCCATATCAGCATCAAAACCATCCGAGAACTTCAACATGGCTAGTCCCACAGGTGGCCTTAGATTATCTAGAATTTCATTATACACTGTATTGAATCTAATGCAATAATCTTGGACCGACTCACCAGCATTTCTCTTGATTTGCTCATATTCGGACATAATTTAAAGAGGATTATTTTTCACTTCCTAGCGGTTTAAGAATTGTATTTGTAGGTCTGCCAAAGTAGCGATACGTGCAACCAGTAAACCTCTGAACCATTTCCTTACTTCACCTACAAATGTTTGTACAAAAATTCTCATCGCCATGTTCTCCGCATCTATCTCATGAAGTTCATAGAAGTCTACCATTTTGTCCACATGTTGCTGCGCAGTAATGCCATTAGCTGTGCCATCAAGAAATGGGATTTTGCTTTGGTAATCAGCGGGCATATCATCTAAAATTTGAGGCAAAACAAGAGGTGCGAAACAGGCAGCCATCACTCTTGCTGGATTTATTCTCGGAGGTGTTGGAGGAGTGTGCACAGGTTTTAAGGGGCTAGCAATTGGAGTTTGAAGCTGAGCTATTATGTAGTTATCAATAGACCGGTTAGCCCTTTTCGTCTCCAAGTCTACAAGAAACTGTGGATTGTGGACAGTAGAGTCTACCGCTCTTTCAGATTTGGTTTCAAACAACAATAATTCAAACTGCTCATCAAACTCTAGCTCTTCAATATACTCACAAATGTCCAAGCATGAATGGGATTTGAGCACGGGCGATATAGAGCTTTATTGACAACGAATTCTTGAAATCAAATTGGGATTTTCGTAGATAAGCGGAGGGTCGAGATCTGGATTAGCTTTGGTGTATCTTCGAGAAGCCAACATGCTATTGAGAAAAATCAACGGACACAACCTACTTTACTCAGCCTATGAAATCCTAAACTTATCATCCAGAAGCTTAGAATGATTAAGAATCAAGGGGATTTGATTTTCTCCCCAGCGGAGTCGCCATTATGTTAGCACCTAAATCCTCCTTAGGCTGAAAGAAGGCAAAATTCAGGGTAACCACAAACCACGCTCAGTCTGGTAGCTAGCCCTACCAGAACAGGAGAGGGCTCTCTCCGAGTCATGCTTAGTGAATTGATAAATGAAATGGCCTGAGATGACTTATAGTGACCTATTTATCTTAGGCTAGTAAGTGAATATGGAAACAAGAAGTGATTTTTATGAATGACTGTGTTTCTAGGATGGTATGGGACCAATGTACCTCAATGAATAGAGAACTTAATACAAAGGCACGGATTATTTTGTGAGTCAAGGTAGGCAGAAAGCCTAGCAATTTAGTTTTAAGATAGTGCGGAATGGAGAGATTGATTAAGAGGGTGAAAAGGGCATGGACAATATGAATCCTTTTCAGTAGAAGAATGAACATTGAACATGAAATTTTCCCACAGGCAGAGCAATAAAATTGAATTCTACCTTAGCTAACTTAGAAAATTTCACTGGAAATGAATATGAAATGAATTATGAAACATAACAAGATATGTATGAAACATAAGAGACACATTTTCTACACTGAAAACCACATGAATCTCATGAAACAGAGCCACTGTCTTTTATTAATCCTCTGTAAAAAATATACAATGCAAAAACAGAGTTTCTTTCCCACAGTCTCCCAGAAGTTACAAGCCAACCAACCATTTGCAAATGGTTTGCATATAATATATAGAATGTGCCATGAAGAGATAGAACGCCCAAGGGTTAAGGAGTTACTCGAATCATTACAAAATGAAGGTGGAGAGCCAAACATCAGCTACAGGTGCAGCGCCACCAACATGACAAATGGCTTGGGTGGCCCTTTCCCTTCCTTTGCCGCTTGGATAACTGACCATCTGGAGTGAAAATACTTATAAAACCACCTTAGGTGCCGAAAAATTGAAGTGCATATGAGTGGGCCCACTTACAAAATGTCGGGAAGCAAAATTTCGTGAAACAAAGGCATTCTGGGCCTTTTTTCCTATATCCGTCGCGCCCTTTTCTATATGTGTCGTGCCACTTTGAGGCCAGTTTTGACGCACTTTCCGGAGTCCAAAATGTGCCCAATTGTGCTCGTTGGAAATCCTATCCTATCTACTTTCCAACCCAAGTGGAATTTTGGAATTTAGAGCTCATTCGCCCCTCCAAATATTCATTCTCCCAAGACTGCTTCCTGTGTGTCAAAATAGGGGTAGTGAGGTCATTTTTGAGTGTTTTTTTCCCTTTTGGTGGCCAAGATCTACTCTAAATTTCTTGCTTCATGTGCCAGTTGTCGTGATTTTGCATGCTGAATCCAAAAATGCAAACCATTTCTCATTTGGAGCTCCCAATCTTACGCGTCGCGCAGGTGGCGCGGCGCGTATAGAGAAAAAACCTGTGTTTGTGCCAAAAATTTGTCATGTGACCAAAATTTCCCCAAATTCCTTGAAATTTGGGCTGGAAGTCCTCTATGAAGTACTATTATGTGCCAAGGAAGCTTCCACCACGATTCGAAACCGATCTTGCTCTTTTTCCTCTTTTGTTGCTTTGCTCAATTTAGCCTTCAAGCTCCTTATTCGAGCCTTTGCGCTCATGTTCCATGCCCTGTAATGACAAGCCATCCTCCTTAATATGGTCTTGTCCCTATTTTCCTTCTCCAGCAGCTTCTCCAAGTGTAGATTGATCCGATCTAACCAAGACTCACGGTCGTTGTTGATCTCTTGATCCAAGGTAGTGAGCTTGATCCTCCTCTACTGGGCAGCTTGTCCATTTTCATGGATGCTTTGCAACTCCATGATGGTCCCTCATCATGCACGGGCTTCTTTCCCTTGTCCAATACCTTTGTAGTCGATGCCAGAAGTGAGACCCCTTCCACGTTGGGTGGAGATAACACTCGCTTTGCTGCTACAAATAAGTTCCTACTGCCTTTCTGATATGTCACCAAAAATGGCATGATCGTGGTCTCATGGTGCTCGTGCTAATAAGAAGGACCACCCAACTCCTGCTCAGGCTCCGATAGTACTTATGGTGTGCTGAAGAAGTCACGGGAGATGAAGTCCTCCCAAGCAATGCCCTGCAATCCCAACTGATGATCTACCAAAATCCAGATAAGAGCGAAGTGATACACACTGTTAAGCTACTGCAGAGGGGTCTTATGCAGTATGAAGGTGTTCATCCTCTCTATATTCCTGCATATGAAAAATGGGAGGCTCATCATCCTCACCTTGGTAAAGTGCATGAGTAAGCGGATGTGATAGGCATACAGTCGAGAGAACCTCCCCTCACAGCTGAAGTATTTCATGATCAATCTCATGAGCGAAGCATACTCATTCTTCAAGTATCTGAAGGGAAATACTCTTGTGAGCTCATTCAAGAATCTGGTTTTGATGTAAGGCTCATAATGTTGCCTTTCCACCTTCTTCTTTTTATGCCACTACTCCCCAACATTTGGTATACCTGTTGCCATTGATATAGCTTCGGGTGTCAATGTGAAAGTGATCCCGACCAAGGTAGACTGACCTCCATGTAGATGAAGCACAAATAAACCGACCAACTCATGATGAACTCTGACATTTGTCACCCTTTGACAAAATTCGAAACATGATAGGTGCTGGAAGCATGACATGGCAAGAGGGCATGCTTGTAACTCGGTGAGGGTAGTGGGTTCATCCCTGACATGTTTTCCATTTTTGTGGTGTCTCCTGTGAGCGTGCTCTTCTGAGGATGAGTCACTCTGTGTCTCCCTCTCATACTCAGACGAATGCTGTGATGACATGACTGCAATGTGGACTGTGATTAGGCTGTCCCTTTGATGATGGTTTGAGGTTGGGTGACTATGTAGTATCTGTTACCAAGGGGAGCAAATGAAACAGGGAATGTTAGGAAGGGAGTGATGAAATGGGGATAGGGTTTATAGGGAGAAATTTGTTAGGGATATGGGAGGAGTTTCGGTATTTTGATGGGGTAGGGTTTGGGGTTTTTAATTGAGCAATAGGAGAAAGGGAAAGGGAATATGATTTTGGTAGTTTTAGGGTAGTGATAATAGGGAAAAAATAATGACATAGGGGAATAAGGGACAGGGGTAGGGTAGGAGAAATAACCTTGGCAGCAACAACACTGTTACACAACCCTAGAAAAATGATTTTTCTTTGGTGTCTTCTTGTGTTTGCTTTATGGAATGTTTTTGCATTCAATCACCGACAATAACCCACCATCTATTTATCAAATTTGATGCACAAGTGAGTTTGAGAGCCTACCTTGCAATTAGAGGGGCTTCACAAAAGATTTGAGGGAGTTTTGGCACATTCTGGGCATTTTGTCTCTGTGCGTCGCACCCCTGTCTGTGTGTGCCGTGCCCCGAGCGTGCGCCACGCTCGTTATGGGTTTGAATGATGGGCGGGTGTTGTATGCGTCGTGCCCTGCGTGTGCGCCGTGCCCTGGGTATGCGTCGCGCCCTCAAGAAAAACGCACTGTGGGCAGGCTGTGTGTGCGCTGCGCTCCTGGTTATATGCGCCGCGCCCTCCAAGGTTGCCTCCAACTCGCTCAATCGCTCACCAATGCACACTCATGCCTTTCAGCACTTCTCCAAGACTTGTAATGGCACAATGCATTTGTTTTTGACAAAAATTGGTATATATAGCCTTGGAAGAGATGGGTTTAATTTTTTCCTCTTCAAAAACCCATTTTTCCAATATTTGAGTTTTGCACTTTTTCATTGACTTTAAAACACACTGATTTTCACTTTCCCTTTGAAATTTTAGCTTGAATGATGCAATTTTCGGCACTCTTTGTGGGGATTGCACAACAAGACATTTGGTCATGAAAACCATGACTACATCTGAAAAAATCACTTGACGACGTTTTTTGAAAATTTTGTCATAAATGACACTGTTTGACTTTTCTTCAAAACAAAGTTTTGAAGAAGATTCAGAGTCTATCCACATGATGATGAAGCTTTCTGAACCATAACTGTGTAAGGGCCTCACTCTGGCTTGCATGGCTCTACTGGACATGTTCAAGTACCAAATTGATGAATTCCTAAACCTAGACCTCGAAATGACCATTGTCCTTTAAAGGACCAGACCTTGACTGTCATGGACTTTGATGATGATGGAAATCTGTATTCAGGTCATCCGAGATATGAGGAGACATTAGGAGCAGTTAAGAATTTATACCATTGGCTGAATTTGAAGAATAGGTGGCATAGTTTATTTCGAGCTGTTTTAATTTTGAACGGGTAAAAGTAGAGTGTAAGCATCCAGGTGGCTTATTACATTAATTTTCGATTCCATAATCAAAATGGGAGGTCATTTCTATGGACTTCATTACAAGTTTGTTGAGGAAATCCAGACAACATGATTATTTTATAGTTGTGATTGACAGGTTGACAAAGGTAGCTCACTTCATTCTAGTGAATTCTACAAATTTTTCTAGTGAGGTAGCTCAGGTATTCTCAGGGAGATGGTGATATTACATGGTATTCCTAGAAATATTGTATCAGACAGAGATTCCAAGTTCACTTCCAAGTTTTGGAAGAAGTTGTTTGTAGGTTTGGGTATAAAGTTCGCTTTCTGTATAGTTTATCATCTACATGCATATGGAAAGACATAGAGGGTCAAAAAGGTTCTTGAGGACATGTTAAGAATGTATGTTATGCATCAACAATAGAAGTGGGGAGAGTATCTTCCACTGGTGGAGTTTGCATATAACAATGGGTATTAGAATATTTGAAGATGAGTTTGTTTGAGGCAATTTATGGGTGGAGTTGTAATACTTCTGTTAGTTGGAGTGTTCTAGTGAATAGGGCATTTATTGGACCAGACATGTTCGAAAAGATGGAACAAGAAATGCCCATAATTAAGAAGAATCTAAAGATAGCACATGATAGGGAAAAGAGTTATGCAGATTAGCAAGGGGTGTTTAAGTGTAGGAATTTACAAGGTGAGTTCCTCAAATAGAACACCAAAGGATACCGCTGACAAACAGATCACATATCAATACACCAGTATTCTAGATGTGGTTAAAGCCCTCAAAGGGGGAAACAGTCCACAGCCTGAGCCAACGTGGCCACTTCAAGCAATTTATAAATTTTAAAGAAAGAAAATTTACATAAGCTTCTCTCATGAACAGTTACCCTACAAATGACCCTCCATGCTCTTTAAATAGATATCATGGACCAATCAGTTGTTAAGCCATGGACCAAGTGTCGGTAATACCTAGGATACAATGAACCGTCAGATCAATTCATGTCTAGAACATATCATGACTGTCAGATTGTAAGTTACAAAAGTACATAATAAAGAAACATACTTTACCTAACTCTACACTAGACCAAGTTATACTTAACTATTTCCTATGTGTCAAAATATCCTAACATCCCCCCTTAAGAACAACTTGGGATAGGATTGAAGGATGTACAAATATGACACAATAGGAGAAGGAAGGAGGCATTAGAGCCTATCGCCCCTTAGTTACATCTTCCTGAACTCCAACCATAAATCAAAGTTTAGTAAACTTCACCTCTGTGAGAGCCTTTGTAAAGATGTCTACAACTTGATCATTGGTTGAACAATATTTCACTTCAAGAACATGGTCATGAATGGGTTTTCTGATGAAGTGCATGTGTAGTTCAATGTGTTTGTTGCTCTAATGTTGGACTGGATCTTTGCATAGTTGAATGGCACTTTGATTATCACACCAAAGTGTAGTCAGATGTTGCTGCTGAAAGCCAAACTCTGACAAGATTTGATGAAGACACAGGGCTTCCTTACTAGCCTCTATGGTGCCATGATACTCTGCTTCTATTGAAGAAAGAGAAATGGAACTTTGTTTCTTGCAAGCCCATGTCATAGGTCTAGAACCAAGAGTGAAGACATATCCTGCAGTAGACTTCTGATCATCAGGGTCACCAGCCCAATCGGAATCATTGAAACCAACCAATACAGGAGATGCTTCTCCATTGTAATGAATCCCAAACTGAATTGTACCTTAAACATAATGAAGTATTTTTTTAGTTGCTTTCCAATGACTTTCAGGTGGGTTTTGAATAAACCAAGCAACAATGCCAACAACAAAGGAAAGGTTAGGACGAGTATGGGTTAGATAGAAATCTTTTCCTACACGCTGACAGTATAAGGTAGCATCAACTTAAGGGGAAGTACAAGTGACTGAAAATTTGTCTTCATACTAAAAGGGAGAAGGGGTTGGCTTACAATCTTCCATGTGAAAGTGGCATAGAATATCACAGGCATATGTTGATTGGGAAAGGGAAATACCTTCATTGGATTGCAAGACTTGAAGACCAAGAAAATAATGCAAGTGTCCTAAGCATGTCATTTCAAACTGATTTTTAAGGTTGGACTTCACATGGCTTATAAGGTTGGGATCACTACTAGTAAGGATAAGATCATCGACATAAAGAACAAGAATGATAAGAGACTTATCCACTTTCTTGGTGTAGACAATATTGTAAGAATGACGCCTAGAAAAGCCAGTATCTAAAAGAAAGTTATCCATTTTGGCATACCAAGCTCAAGGGGCTTACTTGAGACCATAAAGGGATTTCTTAAGTCGACATACAAGGTTGGGTTTTGTTTTTATAAAGCCAGGAGGTTGTTCCATATAGATTTCTTCATGCAATTCCCCATGCAAAAAGGCATATTTAGCATCCATCAAATGGACTTCCCATTTGAAAGAGGTAGCAAGGGAAAGAACAATATGGATAGAGTTCATTTTGGCAACAAGGGAGAAGTTTTCAGTATAGTTAATGCCTTCAAATTATGAAAAACCCTTAGCAACAAGATGAACTTTATGTTTATCAACTTTTCCCTCTGGTACATACTTGGTTCTATAAACCCATTTGCATCTAACAAGTTTTCGTCCCTTTGGAAGAGGAACAATATCCCATGTATCATTTGCCAATAATGAATGATATTCTTCATTCATAGCTGCACCCCAATCTAGATGGCCTGAAGCTTATGCAAAGGTGTTAGGATCATAATTCATTGGAACTTGAGCTAGTAAAGAAGAGGCTCTATCAAACTGAGAAGGAGTGCAACGCTGATCTGTAGGATCACTTGCAAGAGCACCTGCTGCATCCCGACCGCATAGACCCATTTTGGAAGTTGAGGAGCTAAAGGAGGATCTCGAGAAGGTGGGGGATGATTTTCATTTTCATTTTCATCATCTGAAGAAGAAATAATTTCACAAGTAGAAGGGATAGAGAGAGCTGGCACATTCACCAAACTAGGTTCGGAGGCCGATATATTTTCAGCAAAATTTACGCCTCTTCTAGTGATAATATTTTTGGATTTAGGTGAAAGAAGTATATCCTTTGACATCTTTAGAGTATCTAGCATAAATACATTTTTCACTCTTAGGTTCTAAGGCTTTATGTTTCTCATTTGGAATATGGTCCCATGCTTCACTTCAATAAACACGAAAGTGACTGACATTTAGTTTAATTGAACTCCATGCTTCTTCTGGAGTGATATTCTTTAAAACCTTAGTAGGGGTGCAATTTACTATGTAATTTGCACAGTTAATTACTTTTGCCCTAAAATTAAGACTAGGTCCTTTAGATTGAAGCATACAATTAGCCATTTCCTTTAAGGTGTGATTCTTCTTTTCAACTACACCATTTTGTTGTGGAGTATATGGAATAGTATGTTGCATTTGAATTACATGCTCAGTGAAAAATCTGATGTATTTGTTGTTAACATATTCTCCGCCATCATCAGATCTTAGTTTAAGAATTTGATGTCTAGATTATTTTTCAACAAAGGCCTTAAAGGACAAGAACATGTTAAATACTTCACTCTTGAGTTTTAAGAAGTATACCCAAGTGCGTCTGGAGAAATCATCAATGAAAGTTAATAAATACTTGTAGCCAGAGAATGAAACAACTGGAATTGGACCACATAAATCACTATGCACAAGTTGTAAAGGGGTTGAGGCATGCCAAGAGGCATGTTTTTCAAAACTATCTCGATGATATTTTCCGAGTACACATCCGGAACAAACACCATCTCTGCAAGATACCATAGGAAGACCTATCATCATATTTTATTTACATAGATTTTCAAGGGAGCGATAGTTTAAGTGACCAAATCGCTCATGCCAAAGTTTGCTCACTTCATCATTATGAGCAACAAATACCGAGGGAAGAGTTGATGACTTAAAGTTGTTAAACTTATACAACCTTGTAGAATCATCAGTAATGCTAGTAGCTAAAATTTGCTTAGGATATTTTATGTCCTTAATTACAACATTGTGAGGTGAAAATTCAATGGTTTTACCTTCACCTAAATGAGTTATCTAATATATAGATAGAAGGTTACAGGATAAGATTGGAACACATAATACATCATTAAATAGACCATTGTCTGGATGAATAGTTCCAGTCCCTACAACACTAAGAGATCTATCATCACCAATGTATATATTTTTGGTGTTACAATCATTTAAAGAAGAAAACATGGCTTTGTTTTTTTCCATGTGATAAGAAGCTCCATAATCAATGAGCCACTCATGAGAATGAGAAGAACAAGATACATTTAGTGCATAACCAGACTGAGATGCTTGACAACCACATGCAAAAAGTGTTATTCCTGAAGATGAAGTTGAAGTTGAAGAGTGCTCCAAATGGATGTTATGATTCTTCATTACTGCTTTCAAGGCTTCCATCTTCTTAAAGCATTTGGATTCTAAGTGGCCATCTCGATTAAAAAAGTTGCAATGTCTATTAGTCTTCTTCCCTTTGTTTTTATTTGCCTTATCATTTTGTTGAATTGATTTTTCATTTTGAGACTAAAATTACTTAGGACCCTTGTTTTGTTTAGGACCATTATTTTTAGGATACTGCTTCTTAGGATTCTTTGAATTTGGTTGTTGCTGGGCGGCTTAGGCTTTCTTAGAAGAGTTTCCAAGATTAAGAAGACCAAGATGTAAGAGTTTTTCTTTTTCTCTTATTAAAGAATCACAAAAGGCATAAAAAGAGGGGGGCTTGTAGTCTTTTCCTTGAGAAATAAAGGCTTCTCTAGTAGAATGGAAGGTGGAAACAAACACAGAGTAAGTTGGTCCCAACTTAGTAAGAATGGAATAGATAAGGCTACCATCATATTTCTTAACCTTAACATCTTTCAAGAGAAGACTAAGAGTCTTGAACTTGGACAAAAAATCTCCAATGGAAGGAAAATTATTGGGGTCCAACGTAAGCAACTCATTTTTGAGTTGATGGGATCTAATTTCATTTTTTAATTCCAAAAACTTTAGTGAGTTGTTTCATTACTTCACTAGGGATATCAAGTTCTGTGATATGGAATCTAAGGTCTAGAGAAATAGGCATCCTTATCAACCCATGTGTTTGATCTTGTCGATTTTCCCATTTGGTTTACTTATCTTCATCTTTAGGTTTAGTTTCTTGGCCTGAGGTTATTTTGTAAAGACCTTTACTTCTAAGTAAATCCACAAAGTAGGACCACCATTGGAAGTAGTTGGTGCTATTAAGAATAACTTGGCATGGACTTTCCATTTTAACAAAAATTGAAGTTCTAGATGCTAAAACTAAGTTCTCTAATGGAAAGATTCTGAAAAATTAGGCCAATTCAAAAAAACAGCTTTGAAAACGGCTTCCAGATGAAGAAGTTATGGCTTTTTGAAGAAACGTTGTTGAAGATGTCAACAAAGTGCGTGAATGTGTGGAAGTGAATGATAATTTTATATTTAAAAAAAAAATCCTCGCCTTTTCCAAACTTAATCTAATTAGCTCACTTTAGAAAGAAAATATGTCACCCACTTTTATAAATAAGTGAAAATCACTTTTACAATGGTACTTTATGAGCTACCCACTAAATTCTAACTTAAATAAGAGATAAAGAGACTTTAGAATTATAAATGACTTACTTTTTATAATGGGTGAGAACACTTTTACATAAAGTAACTTTAAAACATAAGTTACATATGCTTTTTGAAAAAATAACTCAACAAAAAGAAAGACTTGAACTCAAGACCTCTATTCTCATAAAGTAACTTTGGACCAAGTGAACTAGTTTAAAATGTTAGTAATTTTTGGGAAAGAAGAAGGGTTTTTTTTTTTTTTAGTCACTGAAGCTTTGGGGTGCGTGCTTACTTGAAAAATATATTTTTGCATACAAAACAAAAAACCACATAACCCAACACAAAAACACAAAAAAAACCAAACCTTATGGCTTGAAGTTAACTTTCGCCAGAAACTAAATATTCTGATTTTCCGAGATCACACTAAGGCGCGACAGAAAATAACATACACATGAGAAAAATCCTTCCTTTTTGTTTTATATTTGCCCAGATTGCATAGAGGCGCAGGGCAAATAGCATATGCAAAAATGAAAGGTTTAGATATGGTAATAAAAAAACAGAGAGTTAAATAAACCAAAATAAACAGAGAGATGAATAACTAAAATTGCAAATAAAACCTGTATACCTCTAGATCTTAAAAATGACATAGCTAGGGCTATCGGAAACCTTTTCGTGTGAAACAAAAGGGGTTCCTCACTGGAACAGATGCTCCTAACACAATAGAGTAGTCCTCTCAGCCCAAAAGTAGTCAGAAACAGTAGACCTAGGGGAAAAAGTTCCTTAGATAGAACACCAAAGGACACCGCTCACAAAAAGATCACAGATCAATACACCAGTATTCTTGATGTGGTTAAAACCCTCAAAGAGGGAAATAGTCCATGGCCTGAGCCAATGTGGCCACATCTGGCAATTTATTAATGTAAAAGAAAGAAAATTTACATAAGCTTCTCTCATGAATGGTCACCCTACAAATGACCCTCCACTCTCTTTAAATAGAGATCATGGACCAATCAAGTGCTAAGCAACAAATCAAGTGTCGGTAATACCAAGGAGATAATGAATTGTCGAATCACTTTATGTCTAGAACATATCATGACCGTTAGATTGTAAGCTACAAAAGTACATAGTAAAAAAACACACTTTACCTAACTCTACACTAGACCAAGTTATACTTAACTATTTCCTATGTGTCGGAATATCCTAACATTAAGAATTTTAAAGTTGGGGAACATGTGTACTTATGCATGAAGCCCAAGAATAGATCCTTGAGGATTGGATCATGTGCCAAATTGGCACCTTGGTATTGTGGGGCTTTCAAGATTCTTGAGAGGATTAGACAAGTAGCCCACCGACTTGCATTGCCTCCAATAGTGAAGTCTATGATGTTTTCCATGTGTCATTTCTTAAGAACTATGTGAAAGATGTTGATCATGTGATTGACTAGTACGTATTACAAGTGGAACTCGAAGGCAAATTCTAGTTGGAACCTCAGTGCATTTTGTAGCGAAAGATGCTCATTCTCTGGAATCAAGCAATTGAGCAAGTTAAAGTGCATTGGAAGCACTTTGGACCCGATGAAGCTACATGGGAGATGGTTGGTTAGACACAGGCTATGTATCCTTCTCTATTTTTTACTTAAGCAGATATGCTTTGATATATGTTTTGATCTTGTATTTAGTTATATATATCTGTGTGTGTGTGTGTGTGTATGTGTCTAAATATTGCATCATGTTGTGTTATAAATCTCTAATAAGTGGTATGTTGTTCATGATATGTTGCTTATGTCTTCAAGAGTATGATATAATGTGAATGTCATATTGAGCTTTGTTATAAATATCCATGGGTAGTATGTGTTTTGTTGGTTTATTAGTGCCATCTAACACCGAGGACAATGTTCCCCTAAGGGAGAGGAGATTATAGTAGCCCCTGGTTGATTTCCTATGTAAATAAAAATAAGAACCAAGGTCATGGGACACATATTCCAAGTTGAATGTTGGGAAAAACATAGTGATCGAGATCACTGGTGATTAATAAATAGCTATGGAAATTGGCAAAGGCATTGGAAAAGGAAAAGAGGCATCAATTGGCATTTTATTTATGAAAATAATGGAAAATAGGAGAAAAGAGTGATGAAAGGTCACAAAATTTTGCATGAGGAGGAAAATTGAAGGAAATTGAGGAAAAATGAAGAAAATAGAGGCCTCAATAATAAACAATATTTTGAGGATCAATTCACAACCTTTTGTCAGCTTTAGCTTGGAGCTCTCTTCTATTCTCTCTCATACCCTTGAACACTTAGATAAATCTTGGAGCATTCTTGGAGCACTCTAGTTTTCATTGTATTTTGAGAAAGAAGACAAAGGAAAGCGGGAAAGCACAAGGGAATAGGTGGATCCGCAGCTATACCTGGATTGCTTTGTACGTAACAAGTTGCATGTGTGATTTCATTGTTGATTTATGGATGCATTGTATATGCATGTGATTATCTGGTTATGATTTGTCATTGGTATGGAGGACTGCCTAGATCGATAGTGGTTTTCAGCATAGCCTTGTCAGTCTTGGATAGTCATGGTGTTGTGGGTTTTTCCATTATTATTTGTTTGCTGGTTTCTGCTTACAATTCCTTATGGTTGTGGGTTGGAATAAATTTTTTGGAGCCCTAGAAAAACTTGGGTTGAGTTACTAATCATGGAGCCTAGGTTGGAAAAACACTCTGGAGCCCTTGTTAGATTGAGTTACTAGTCCTGGAGTTGGGTTGGACAAGCGCTCTGGAGCCATGGAAGGTTGTGGGTTGAGTTGCTAGTTCCTGGAGCCCTGGACAACTTGGGTAGAGATCGATCTGGTTGGTGTTAGTGATGTCGACTGTGAGGTGGAATCATTGGTTTAAGGTTGACGTGGTTTGGCCTCTATAAGCTTGGTTTTGTTTTGTTTGGTTTATTCCATGAGATCCCACATTCACACTTGGAATATGGCACGGGGGCGATTGACTGAAAGAGAGATTTGGTTCAGCCTAATCTATGGTCGGGTGGTAAGTGGAAGTCCCTAACATGGTTGGTATTTTCCTATGTAATAAGATTTATTATTATATCGTGATTCATGTATATTTATTGGAAATGTTTTGGTGATATTATGGCTAAGTTTCCATGGTTTATATGCTATTTA
Source organism: Pinus taeda (assembly GCA_000404065.3). NCBI lineage: Eukaryota > Viridiplantae > Streptophyta > Pinopsida > Pinales > Pinaceae > Pinus > Pinus taeda. The sequence continues at coordinate 20,162 of APFE031143110.1, read as the reverse complement.
TTTTCTGGTTATACGATGTGTATCTTTTATGGCTCTTGTCACCAATTGTTTAGCTATTCATCTATGATGAATGTATCAACATATTAGTGGTGTTCCATCTATGTGGAGAGGCATAGGGACTTCTCAGTGATTCACAAATGAATCTCAGACTTTTATGATCAGATATCAATTTATGACTAGTATCTTACTTGTTTGCAATATGTTTGACGAAATGCCTATTATGTTCTAAGAACTCTAGGTAAATTCATGGCTTCAATTTTGTATGTCTATCATTGTTGTCATGATATTATTGATTCTGATAAGTTACTGGAAGTTATGGGAAGTGTTCTGGAGGCTGACCTGGAATCTAGGCTTAAATCTCGGGACTACATGCTCCTAACTAGCAAAATTGGGTTGCAATTGCATGGATGTAGGCTTGTGCATGTGGTTGGTGGCTTCCAACCACATTGAGGACTTGTTTTGGGTGCGGTTCGGGACCCAAGTCAAAGAAAATGGTGACCAGCTTAGCTTTTGACCACCTCGGGTTTATTACTTAGATTCTGAGTGACCTGTCGCCCCTATAGAATGTTATGAGATGTCAGTTTGTCTTATGTGGTGAACCCCACTTCCTTAATGGAACCAAGGAGGCGGGGTCATGTCATAGGATCTCTTTCTCTCATGTTTAACCTGGCAAGCTAGTGACACTGGGTAGATATGGGAAGGGTGGTTACACACGCCAAGCACACTCGTAAATACATTAAATTACATTGTCTCTTGTTAGTATTGTTTGGACAGTCATGAGACTAATATTTTTGTCCAAGAATCTATTTATCCATCTGGGGAGAGATACCTACCAGTGACCCCTTATAATGAGTTTTATCAACTCCTATTCAAGCCAAGGAAGCTTCCCTATTTCCTAACATGACCTCCTATTTATTTCTATAGGTTATCCAACTCCCACTATCCTTGTTCTTTACACCCCAAAATATTTACATTTTAGTAGGTCTATATTAGCCTCCCTTTGGCTCTCATTCCCTCGGCTTGCAATAGTATCCTGAATTTTATATTGCTAGGTTATGGCCCTTAGTGTCATGCCAAGGCTATGAATACACTAGAGGCATGGTTCTAGTGGTTGAGGTTCCATAGGTGGACCTGGAGCTTAGACCTAAGCCCAGTCCGCAGTAGAAATTTACCTTTCAGTAACCCCTCCTGAAATTCAAGACATAATTCACCAACTTGAAGCTTGGTCTACAAACGATTTGAATGCCCACACTAAATAAAAAAATTCAAGTGAAATTTTATGACTGGGTCCTAGATCTTATCCATACTAGAGGACAAAAGAAAGAATATTTCATTCCATCATCCTAATGGAAAATGAAAACAATGTTGGGTCACATCATCAAAGAAAAACAAGAGGATTGTAATGAAATTATTACCTACCTCAATGACATCCAGTGAATTCAAACATAATAGTGCTCTTGTCTTATTAGCTTGGATGCTCACCTAACTCATGTGAAAGGCATGTTAAGTGTGGGAAACACTCTCTGATAGGTCGAAGCACACAAGATCCTACCCCTGCTACTTCCTTTGAGAACTAATGCATGGCCAAGTATTGTGTTCTTTCATTTTTATGTTTAGCGAACTTTATTTTACTTTCTCATATGTTTCACAATTATGGTATGATAGCTAAAGTGAGTTTATTATTTGCAAGTTTTTTGATAACTCTGTTAAACATCTATCTTGGCATAGCGATACATAAGTAGTAGGTTTATTTTGGTTAAGTTTGATAGACATAATAAAGTTACATTACCTTTATTGTCAATGGTTTGGTTTCCCTTGTTACAGGCCACTACAATAATACTACTATCTAATATGTTTTGTATACTTAAGTCATGATCAATGAAAAATAACTAATTGACCAAATAATAATAATAATAACAATAATAATAGAATACAATAGTGATGGTGAAATATGCCTCGGAAATAATACCAACAAGTTGAATCACAAACAAAATAGGTTCATTTTGCACCATTGTTAATTAGTAAAAATCATAGGAGAACAAATCAATCATATAATTTTGGTTGAGTGAGGCTCCAAAGGTTGTATAGATCTTGTCCATTAATATTATACACCTAATTGGAAAATGGAGTAGCATTATATGACAGCCATGCACAATGAGACATCTAATGAACATAGACTTAATTATTAACCATAGATAATTTTAAGGGCAAAATTAGGGGTTCTTCCATTTTGATTAAACGAAATTTTTTCAATGAGGGATTTAGATATCTATCTCCTCGTGTTTATTACAAAAACAAATATTTGTAAAAGCATTTATCCCATGGGAATTTGAGAGGGGAAAGCTAGAAAAAAAAAAAATTGCATTGCAAAAGTCAAACTATATCTTCCTCCTCACCCTATTTTTTCAGGTAATGACAATTATTGGGATATATTTCACCGTAGTTTTATGGATAAGGCAATTATTTAGAGGTATTTTACACTATGGAATTTATGTCCACTCTATTCAAGTTTTCAGTTCACCAAAATTTGTTGGAATGATGTTTTCTACGGTAACATTTAATCCACACTTGATAGAATTTTGGGTTTATAGGCCGTATGTTTCATCCCTACTTAAAGGACCATGGAAATGGAGGTTAAGAAAAAAATTTGATTTTTTTTTTCTATTCTTTCTTACCCCCACAAGTTATGACTATTGTAGGCTCCTCATCCTCCTGCATTTTAATTTGGTAAGAACCTAAATCCATTTTTTTTTATCTCCACATGAATTTCTCTATAATGGGTTTTGTTGAGAATATGAAACATGTTTAGTTCAAGAGTTTATTTCTGTATTTATTTCTTGCTTTGTTTTCAGTTTATCTACATATATCTTTAAAATTTTGTTTTCAATCTTTAGCTGCTAAAGTAATTATGATTAAATCTAAAGAAATTCTAATTAGATATTAAATGTACCACTTGAATCATAGTCTTCTTTGAAGTTTGCATGAATTAATACAGTTTGGTTGGCTACTCTAAAGATTAGCATTTGTTGAGAGATTAAATGGTCAGATTAAATCCCTTAATGTTAATTGTCAACCTGGGGTTCGTAAGCACGAATTGCCTTGTGCTTTCTCTGTTCAAGGCTAGGTCAAAGTTTAATCATTTCCTTCTAAAAAGTTATGAAATAATAACTACTTGCAAATCAAATCATCTAATTGTCAAGAGCAAACCCAACAATCAAATTTAATCTAAAACCTTTACAAATTCTAATAGTCAAATCTGTACTCAACTATGTATTTCTAGTGATGAAAAAAGACTTTTATCCACACCAAACTGTGCTCAATCAAATCTCTGAATGTTGGTACCAGACCTTCTATGTGAAAAGCCACTCAATCATTCCTCAACAAGCATCCTATGATGATGGCAGTCCTTAATTGAAGTAATCAAAGAACCTGTACTAATAGCCACTTAACTTATTAAACTATTAATGCACATAACAATTCATTATTGAAGAAATCTATAAGAATCCAACTCTTAAGTAAATGAGTAATATATCCCAATAGCACTCAATCAAACAATCATTCTGTGTTGGCATTATGGCACAGGTTTGGAGCCATGGCACAGGTGTTGTCCTTGATGGCAACTCTCTTTGGTAACAGATCTCAGTTCAGACTTCTAGAATGAAGGAAAAGGTATATACGCAGGTTCATCTAGACTAAGGCGCGTATACACGCGGGTTAGACGTAACAAAGGCACGTATATGTTGGAGAACTTGCTTTTGGACCATGGTAGTTAGTCCTTGGGATTTGAACCTATGGTTTTGGACCATGGCGTCTCGTCAGATGTGTTGATCCCTTGTATTGGGTCCATGGTATTGGTTTATTATGGTTTTGGACCGTGGTATTGTGGAAGGCCTAAGACTATAAAAGAGGAAGGAGATCATGTGGCAAATGGCCATCTGGATTATGATTGAATATTTGATAAATTGGTAGATCTGGAATACTGGAAATTGGGTTATGGTGCAGATCTGGATCTGAATAAAGGAAGAACCTTAGTGCAAAGAGAAGGATAATTTCTATTAATGGGTCATAATCTTTAAGTTTGAATGATAGTATCTTTGTATGATTTTGGTCAGTTATATGTGGCGCTTGCTTGATCTATTTCACTGATAATCTGGGTTAATTAGTGTTTGAATATCTGGAAGAGCGAATTATCCTTTATAGATCTGTACGCAGGTTCAGTGAAGCGAAGAAGCGTATACACGCTGGTTCAGTGAATTAAAACAGCGTATACGCAGGTTGTTCCAAACACAGAAGTGTATGCATGCATGTTGCTGGTTATTGAAATAGAGTATATGTTTTGATTTCTGATCTAGATGCTTCTGTTTATTACTGCGGTGTTCTGGGTTCAGATTATGGTGTGTGGTTTATGGTACTATACAGCTGTCAGAGAAGTATCTACTTGATTCAATGCTAATTGGTGAAAAGGAGATTGTTTGATGTAGAAATTTTTCATGATTGATTGATGTACATGGATCCAGTCTGAAAATTTATGAAATGTGGTCCCTGGAAGAAAGAGAAGGTTGTAGCCTTCTGTAGGCCAGCACCTACGTACTAGTATCTTGGCTAGTACAAGAGCTAAAGGGGATTGTAGCTCCCTTCCAGGAGAAGCTGGAGAATGAGAGAGGGTTGTAGCTCTCTGCAGGTTGCGCAGCCTGCATACTGGTAAAGGACTGCACCAGTACATTGTAAAAGAAGTTTCTAATTTAAAAGGAAGATAGAGACGAATTGCAGCAGGTGGTTTTCACCCACATTGGGTTTCCACCTTATATCTTGTGTTATTGTGTGTGATTATCTTTCTGCTCTGTTTTACTATTTCTGGTTACTGGTTATTTGATTCTGAAACACAGATTAACAATCTTCAACAGAAAGATAAATTAACTTAAAAGTTTGCTTTGTATACGCTGGTTTCCTTCTGAATAGTTGCGTATATACATGGGTTTAATTAACCGAAGTAGCGTATAACATTCATTTTTGAAAAAGGAATAATTGACTTGATAATACTGATTCACCCCCCCTCTTAGTATTATTTCCAACAATTGGTATCAGAGTAGGTCCTTCAGCAGAAGCTTGATCGCTTGAAGGAAGATCTTTCATCATGAGCAACTACGAGAGGGAAGCATAAATCAGGCCACTGAGTTTTGATGGGACAAATTTCATATATTGGAAGGTAAGAGTTACTGCATATCTTCAATCTCTTGGTACAGAAGTCTGGGATATTATAGATACAGGGTATACTTTTCCATCAGCAACTCCTACAGATCCGGCTGAGAAGAAGAAATGTGAAACAAATGCAAAGGCAGTCAATACTCTATTAGGATGTTTATCTCAATCAGAATTTGTCAAGGTTATGCAGTATA
>APFE031143110.1:0-10493 GCA_000404065.3 Pinus taeda | reverse complement strand
GGGAATGATCCAAATCTTGTATGCAGATTAAAAAAGGCTCTCTATGGTCTTAAACAGGCTCCAAGGGCTTGGTACTATTGTTTGGACAAATATCTTCATCAACAAGGATATTCAAAAGGATCAGCAGATAGCAATCTTTATATAAAAATTGAAAATGACAAATTGCTAATACTTGTTGTGTATGTAGATGATATTATCTTTGGCAGCAATGAAGAAGCTATGAGTCAAAGCTTTGCCTTGATGATGCAGAAAGAATTCAAAATGTCCTTGCTTGGAGAACTGACATACTTCTTGGATTGCAAATCCAACAAAATGAAGGCGGTATCTTCTTGTCTCAAACCAAGTACCTCAAGCAGATTCTGAAGAAGTATGGCATGGAAGATTCAAAACCAGTATGTACCCCTATGGTTACAGGATACAGTCTCAGTGCAAATGATGAATCAACAGTAGTGCATCAACCAACCCATAGATCCATGATTGGAAGTCTACTTTATTTGACAGGTACCCGACCAGACATCATGCATGCAGTGGGAATAGTTGGAAGATTTCAGGCAAATCCTAAGGAAACTCATCTTCAGGCAATAAAGATAATTTTCAAGTATCTTCAAGGGACTCAAAACTATGGCTTATGGTATCCTAGAGATACAGATCTCACTCTTCATGCTTATACAGATGCAGATGGGGCTGGAAGCGTGGATGACAGAAAAAGCACTAGTGGTGGTGCATTCTTTATGGGTTCCATATTAGTATCTTGGTTCAGCAAGAAATAGAGTTTGATTGCTTTATCTACAGTTGAAGCAGAATATTGGCTGTTGCATCTTGTTGCACACAACTCCTTTGGATGATGCAAACTTTGCAGGATTTTCAAATCACTTGTACTCCACCTATCTCCATCTTATGTGATAATACAAGTGCAATCAGCATTTCAAAGAACCCAGTCATGCATTCAAAGACCAAGCACATACTGATCAAGTATCACTTTCTCTGGGAACAAGTGTTGGAACAAAAGGTTAAATTGGAGCATGTTCCTTCTAAGGAATAAGTCACTAATATTCTTACCAAACCACTGCCCAGAGAAACTTTTGAATATCTCAGACAGAAGCTGGGAGTAGTTGATGCATCATCTTGTTGTTAAATCTTGTCAGTTTCAGAGAAAAATGGGTGTACGTGTGTTGCCTGAGGAGGATCTGCATACATACGCCAGTTTTTGTAGAGAAATTCGCATATATGGAGGCTTGATGGATATCAGAAGGGACAGGCTCTGGTTGAAAATTGTCTGATATGGGTTTGAAAGAGACCATCTGGCACTGGTTTAGGGGGAGCAGATAAACTTCTAATGATGCATTGTTGGAATTATCTTAGAAGCTTTTGGTTCTATTTCACAGCTATTGTTGGTTTCTGGTGGAACCGAGACAGGGGGAGAATAGAAGCAAATATTGGTTGCTGATCTAAATGGTGATTGACAGATGTTGCTGCTTTATAAGTCTTGCTCTACATATTTCGTCTCTATGTCATGTATCTCTGTTATGGTGTCAAGGTCATGTAACGACCTATTTTGGTCTCCCCACTATGCCTAGGATGAAGATGTAATGTACTTGGTTGTCATATGTAATTTTCTGATGTATCCCCACTTGGTTGGGTGGATGATTCCCCACATGGTTGGGTGATGGATGTATGTATTGAGTCTTTTGATGTTAGGAAGGTCTTTTATGATGTATATGTCATGGTTCTTCTCGAAGAACATCTTTTGCAAATCTTGCCTACAGTCAGGGGGAGCATGGTCAGCACAGCAGGGCAGAGATTTCAGCATGTACTCAGGGGGAGCACAACCCTTTTCCCTTGATGACAAAGGGGGAGAATGACTTTTAGGATCTTGGGGGTTGTTGGCATTATGGCACAGGTTTGGAGCCATGGCACAGGTGTTGTCCTTGATGGAAACTCTCTTTGGTAACAGATCTCAGTTCAGACTTTTAGAATGAAGGAAAAGGCATATATGCAGGTTCATCTAGACTAAGGCGTGTATACATGTGGGTTAGACGTAACAAAGGCGCGTATATGTTGGAGAACTTTCTTTTGGACCGTGGTAGTTAGTCCTTGGGATTTGAACCTATGGTTTTGGACGATGGCGTCTCGTCAGATGTGTTGATCCCTTGTATTGGGTCCATGGTATTGGTTTATTATGGTTTTGGACTGTGGTATTATGGAAGGCCTAAGACTATAAAAGAGGAAGGAGATCATGTGGCAAATGGTCATCTGGATTATGATTGAATATCTGATAAATTGGTAGATTTGGAATACTGGAAATTGGGTTATGGCGCAAATCTGGATCTGAATGAAGGAGGAACCTTAGTGAAAAGAGAAGGATAAGTTCTATTAATGGGTCATAATCTTTAAGTTTGAATGATAGTATCTTTGTATGATTTTGGTTAGTTATATGTGGCGCTTGCTTGATCTATAACACTGATAATCAGGGTTAATTAGTGTTTGAATATCTGGAAGAGCGAATTATCCTTTATAGATCTGTACGCAGGTTCAGTGAAGCGAAGGCGCATATACACACTGGTTCAGTGAATTAAAATAGCATATACGCAGGTTTTTGCAAACACAAAAGCGTATGCACACATGTTGCAGGTTATTGAAATAGCGTATATGTTTTGAGTTGTGATCTAGCTACTTCTATTTATTGTTGCGGTGTTTTGGGTTCAGATTGTGGTGTGTGGTTTCTGGTACTATACAGCTGTCAGAGAAGTATCTACTTGATTCAATGCTAATTGGTGAAAAGGAGATTGTTTGATGTAGAAATTTTTGATGATTGATTGATGTACATGGATCCAGTCTAAAAATTTACGAAATGTGGTCCCTGGAAGAAAGAGAAGGTTGTAGCCTTCTGTAGGCCAGCACCTACGTACTAGTATCTTGGCTAGTACAAGAGCTAAAGGGGGTTGTAGCTCCCTTCCAGGAGAAGCTAGAGAACGAGAGAGGGTTGTAGCTCTCTGTAGGTTGCAGCCTGCATACTAGTAAAGGACTGCACCAGTACATTGTAAAAGAAGTTTCTAATTTAAAAGGAATATAGAGACGAATTGCAGCAGGTGGTTTTCACCCACATTGGGCTTCCACCTTATATCTTGTGTTCTTGTGCGTGATTGTCTTTCTGCTCTGTTTTACTGTTTCTGGTTACTGGTTATTTGATTCTGAAACAGAGATTAACAATCTTCAGCAGAAAGATAAAGTAACTTAAAAGTTTGCTTTGTATACGCTGGTTTCCTTCTGAATAGTTGCGTATATACGCGGGTTTAATTAACTGAAGTAGCGTATATCATTCATTTTTGAAAAAGGAATAATTGACTTGATAACGCTGATTCACCCCCCCTCTTAGTATTATTTCCAACATTCTGTACTTAATGGTTCATTCCCTTATCAAGACTCAGGAGTTAAGTACTAATCTGGAGAAATTACTTTATTTTACTCTATCACTCAAGTTAAGTACTAATCTGGAGAAATTACTCTATTTTACTCTATCACTCAAGTTAAGTACTAATCTGGAGAAATTACTCTATTTTACTCTATCACACACTTACTTGTTGTTCTATATTCAAATAAACCACTTATAGGATTTGATTAATGAAAGCAAACCTAATGCTGATCCTGTTTAACACTTTGCTATGTAGTCACAAATTCTAAGGAATTGTACTTGAATCTTTCATGGAATCACACCAATCCCTAATTCTGAATATTCTTACTCAAAATCAATATGTTGTTGTAAATCCAAGCAATGATTTAACTACAAAGTGGATAATCGAAACCTCTGAACCAAGAGAGAGGTCAATCATTCAAATGAGACTAATTATTGCACAAAACCAGGGAAGAGTAATTGTTTCAGTCAACTAATGAAATTGTTAATTGCACGAACAGGGGAGGCAAGTATGAGCTAAAGAATTAGTCTTCGACAACTAATTACACACAAACGTTCTTGTAGTGTTCTATTACCAATCCACAACACATTAATCCTATAGTTTGTTAAATGAAATGAAACGAAATAAAAACCAATCAATCATATGTTCAAGTAATGCATCTTCATGCTCTGGTCACAAATCCAATTTGTTTCAACCAAATCCATTACAGTATTTGAACAAGCGATGCAACGTTTGCCTATATTCGTGTTGCCTATACAATGCTAACGGTTTAATCAAGGGATCGATTCAAGTCAATTCTCTTAGAGAAACAGAGGTCGATTTGGCGAATAGACCAAGCCTGTTCTAATCAATTAAAATCTTATTCATACATGATTGTTGATGAGTTTAAGGACTATTCCAGCATTGAGCATAGGTAGAGATTTGAACGAGCTTGTCGAACTTGTTGGGTGTGCAGCCTGATTATCTTCTGTATTCAAAGGTATCGCCGCATTGGACCCCAGTGTTTCGTTGCCGCCCATAAAATATTCGTTGTGGGGGGTCATGGTGGGGGGGGCTGGGGGGGGGGGGGGGGGGGCGGCTGCGACTTAAGAGTGCCCCCCCCCCCTAGTGGGGGGATCGTGGGTAGCGCCCCTGAAGCTAAGAATAGATATAAAGTTTCCTTATAAAATGTTGTAATTTCGTAGTCAATCTGGACCGTTCATTAGGCAGAGATCTAACAGTAGAAGTTATGTTTAATTTAGGTGGTTTTTCCATAGAAGGCAACCACTCTCTATATGTGAAGGAATTATATTGTGTCTATATATATCTATATTCTGAGTGAGGAAGAGAGAGGAGATTGAGAGCGAAGAGGGAATTACAACGGATTTGTTGTAGGTTGTATCTCTTCAGTTTGTTGGATAATATAAAAGGACAGATTGGCTATTTCTCTGTGGATGTAGCCAAAATTGGGTGAACCACGTATATCTGTGTCTCTCCTGTTTTATGCATTTTCTGTGTTTATATTTCTGCAATATTTTATGTGTTTCATTGCTCTGTAATATATAATTTTCTAACAACTGGTATCAGAGCCGAAGGTCTATTTGGTTTATAATCTCTACAGGAGAAGATACGGAATTGTGGCATCATAGGCTCGAGCACATGAGTGAGAAGGGGATGTAGATTCTTCACTCAAGAAATATGTTGCCAGGTTGGAAGCATGTTGATTTAAAATTTCGTGAGAATTGTGTTTATGGAAAACAGAAGAGAGTCAGATTCCTTAGAGTTGGGAAAGAAAAGAAGATCGAAAAATTAGAGCTTGTGCATACAAATGTATGGGGACCCTTCTCAGGTATCATCTCTTGGTGGCTCTCATTATTATGTTACTTTTATTGATGATGCAACCAGAAAAACCTGGATTTATTGTATTTCAAATAAATCTGATGTATTTGATACTTTCAAGAAATGGAAACCTTTGGTTGAAAATGAGATACGAAAAAAGTTGAAGTGTCTCAGATCAGACAATGGAGGTGAATATTGCAGCAAAGAGTTTGATAGGTATTGTTCAGAGAATGGAATTCATAGGGAGAAGATAGTTCCAGGAACACCACAAGAAAATGGTGTGTTAGAAAGGATGAACAGGTCAATCATGGAGTGTGCAAGGTTCATGAGATTGCATGCAAGATTGACTTTACAATTTTGGGCAAATGTTGTAGATATTGTTGTTTATCTAATAAACAGAGGGCCTTCAAGTTTCTTGGATGGTGGTATTCCAGAGGAGGCATCAACAAGTAAAACGGTAAACCACTCTTTTTTAAAGACTTTTGGTTTTGAAGGCTTTGTCCACATTAATAAAGAAAATAGAAAAAAGCTTGAGGCAAAATCAAAGAAATGTACCTTTATTAGATATGGTGTTAATGATTTTGGTTATCGCTTTTATGATTATGAATAACACAAAATCATTAGGAGAAGAGATGTCATATTCAATGAAATGGTTTTGTATAAGGATCAGCTGCAGGAAAAGAAATAGGAAAAAGAAAACCCAGTGCTTGATGAGATCACAGAAAAAGTGATGGCGCCTGAAAATCATAATGATCAACACCAAAAACAACAACCACAATAGCAACAAGCACCTCAAACACCTAAAAGTGGTGTTAGAAGATCTACCAGGATAAGTAGACCCCATGAATGATACTCTCCTTCATTATATTATGTATTGTTGACTGATTCTGGTGAACCAGAATGTTATGAAGAAGCAGTAGAGGTAGAAACCAGGAAGAAGTGGGAGCAAGCCATGAAAGAAGAGATGGAGTCCTTAGCACATAACCGGACTTGGGACTTAGTCAAGTTGCCTGCAGGTAAAGAAACATTACAGAATAAATGGGTTTACAAGTTGAAGGAAGAAGATGGAGGTAGAAAAATGTATAAAGCTAGACTTGTGGTGAAAGTGTTTGCATAGAAAAAGGGTATAGACTTTGATGAGATATTTTCTCCTATTGTTAAAATGACTTCAATCAGAACTATTTTAAGTCTAGTAGCAGCTGAAGATTTGCATCTTGAGCAGTTAAATGTAAAGATAGTCTTTCTCCATGGGGATTTGGAGGAATAGATATATATGCAGCAGCCACAAGGATATGAGGTAAAGGGAAGGAGAAACTAGTGTGCAGGTTGAAGAAGAGCTTGTATGGCTTAAAATAGGCTCTAAGGCAGTGGTATCTAAAATTTGACAGGTTTATGTCTTAACAAGGTTATATTAGATGTCACTCTGGTCATTGTGTTTATCTCAAAAGGAAAAATGATGGCAGCTATATTATATTGTTATTGTATGTAGATGACATTCTTGTTGCAGGTTCTAACATGCAAGAAATAAATGTGCTCAAAAGAAAATTGGCAAACTCATTTGTAATGAAGGATTTGGGTGCTACAAAACAAATCCTTGGTACGAGAATAACTAGAGACGGGAAGAATCACAAACTAACATTGCCTCAAAGTGAGTACATAGAAAAGGTGTTGAAAAGGTTTAATATGCAGAATGCAAAACCAGATAGTATACCTATGGCGAACCATTGTCAAATTAAGTAAGGAGGAAAGTCCCAAGACTCAGGAAGAAATGGCTCATATGTCTAAAGTTCCATATGCATCAGCAGTTGGAAGCTTAATGTATGCAATGGTCTATACAAGGCCTGATATTGCACATGCAATGGGAGTTGTAAGCGAGTACATGAACAATCCAGGAAAATAACATTGGATGGCAGTGAAGTTGATTCTCAGGTATTTGAGAGGTACCACAAATCAAGCATTATGATTTGGTGGTTCAAACATTTATGTACATGGATATATTGATGTAGATATGGCAAGTGATAGAGATAACAGGGGGAGCACAACAGGGTATGTGTTTACTGTAGGTGGAACAGTTGTTAGATGGGTCTCAAAATTGCAAAGTGTTGTTTCACTCTCAAAAACAAAAGCATAGTATGTTGTTGTTATAGAGGCTAGTAAAGAAATGATTTGGTTACAAAGGTTTCTGGATGAATTGGGTAAGAAACAGGAGTTGGGCAAGTTATACAGTGACATATAGAGTACCATACATCTTACAAAGAACTCTGCATTTCATTCCAAGACTAAACATATACAACTCAAGTACCATTTCATATGGTCAGCGTTGGAAGAAGGATGGTTGAAGCTAGAAAAGATACACACTAGCTAGAATCATGTAGATATGTTAACAAAAGTTGTAACTAGGGAGAAATTGAGAATCTACTCAGTTTCAATTGGTCTTCAAATATGATGAAGAAGATGAGAAACAACCAGGTCTAAAGTGGAGTCATTGTCCAGAAAATGAAGCAGCGGTGGAGTTGCTATAATTAGTCTCCAAGTGGTAGATTGTTGGGTGTGGAGCTTGATTATCTTCTGTATTCAAAGGTATCGCTGCATTGGACCCCAGTTCGTAAGGGGGCAGCAAAACTACCCATAAAATATTCACTACAACGCCCTCAAAGCTAAGAATAGATGTAAAATTCCCTTGTAAAATGTTGTAATTTCGTAGTCAATCTGGGTCATTCATTAGGCAGAGATCTAACAGTAGAAGTTATGTTTAATTTGGGTTTTTTTTCCTAGAAGGAAACCCCTCGCTATATATGAGGGAATTTTATTGTGTCTATATATATATGTATTCTGAGTGAGGAAGAGAAAGGAGATTGAGAGTGAAGAGGGAATTATAGTGGATCTGTTGTAGGTTGTATCTCTTCAGTTTGCTAGATAATATAAAATTAAGGACTGGTTGTTTCTCTGTGGACGTAGCCCAAACTGGGAGAACCATGTATATCTGTGTCTCTCTTGTTTTATGCATTTTCTATGTTTATATTTCTACAATATTTTATGTGTTCCATTGCTCTGTAATATATAATTTTATAACAAAATGACCATATGATGCATTTAAGATGATGGTAAATCAAGGTAATGGCATAGCTCTGGTTTTGAAAGCACATAATGTTCACACCCAAATCTAATCACAACTGTGAAAATAACAAGAATTTCACAATCATTAAATGCACCTATGTGTACTAATCAATCAAACGAACAACTCAATTGAACTAACCTGCAATAGAAAAGGAAATTAACTGTAACTAGTTTCATAGTGACACTGTTGATGAAAATACAGAGCAACCCAGATGGGTGGGCCCAACCACACCTGGGGGCTAATAAACTTATAGTAACAAAACGATTTAGATCACAAACCCAGATGGGTGGGCCCGACCACACCTGGGGGCTAATAAATTTATAGTAATGAAACAATTTCGATCACAATTAAAACATGAGCATCAGCATCCCATCAACGCATTCAACTAGAATTCAGAGCAAGAGCATCATATCGATCTTCTATTGAAACTAAGTCACAATTATATAGTAAATACTTCAAAGTTTCAGCATTCCCCCTGACATATTACATCCCCACCTTTTATAGGCATTTGATTACAGTTAAACATTAAACTAAAAATGGTAGTTTATAACAGTCGAACAACATTACTTCTTTAGAATGAATTGGTTTGAACGGCTGGCTCGAATTGGTCCAACAACTCATAACCAATTCCCAACTTAGTGTATGTTGCAACCAAAAGAATGAGAATGAAGATCTTCGAATCACATGCATTCTTCTCATGGTTGGCGCCATTTCATCATCCAAAGGCACACGACTCCTTATCCATTGTAGTGTTTGAGAACCAAATCCGAATGTAGCCTTTGAGTATTGAAATAGAGAATCATGGTACATTAGCTGCTTCTTCTAGTATTGTTTTGCACATTCTGCTGAGAAGTCTACACTCGATTACAATAATGAGTTAGTTTAAGATTATGCTACCTATATTCACTTAAATCTACCAACAAATAGCCAAATGCAATCATAAGAAGATTTACCTCAAATGGGGATTGGGATAAGGATTAGGATAGTAAAATTAGCAAAGAACTAGGTTCCATAGAGCCAAAAAGAGGTCAAAATGGGGATTGAAGTGATAGTAATAGGAACAAAACAGGGGATCAACATCCTCCCATGCTTATCCTGACGCATGCCCTCATGCATCCAACAAAAAGGAGACTATGCTAGCTGAAGGAGACTGTTGTCAAGGACAAGTAGTCTTGATTAAGACTTTGATCCCTTACCTGATAGGTGGCTAACACCTTTGGAATTGCAATGATAATCCCTTCATATTCAACCGTTTCACAGTCTTGTTTTGGGCTGCCTTCTAACATAGGAGGTGCTTGTTCTTTCATACCAAAGCATCATTCTGAACATATAATTTCATATTAGAATCCCTTAATGCTGATTTACGTTCTTTACAAAATGAAACAAGACCTTTTATTTGTTTGCATATTCTCTCAGCTTGGCAATTGTCTTCCACAACTTCACAAGCCTGATTTTCATATTTTCCTCAGCATCCAATGTAGGGCTCTTTATCAGGGTCGTTGATTGCTACAAGGTACTTCCTTTCGACGATTTTCCTCTATGCTTCTTAGAAGTTGACTGATGCGGTGTACTCTTTGTAGCGTCCCTACTTGTTGTTAGTTCAGTGGGAGACAAAGCCTCCATATCTCGTGTGATATCCACAGGGATTTGGATCTTAGTCACAACAGTGGGCTCCTCTTCTATGGGCGTTTGGGACTGCGGAATATTGGCATCGTGGGAGGACGAAATAGGGATATGGATGAGGTTTGTTCCTTCAACATTGGTCTACAGGGTATGGGCCATACTGCGAGTTCGACAACGTCCTAGAGCTAATGTCTTAGCCATGGAAATTGGGGAATTGTTGTAGGGGGATAGGGGTTTCCAGCGTTGAGCCTTAGGAGTGGATTTCAAGGTTGAAGGGGGGTTCCGCTGGGGACTCCAGAGCATCGCTCTCTATCATGTGACTGAGGTCAAGTTGGGTGGGTTTTGCCCGATCATATTTCCTTTTTTGTGATGAGCTCATAGGGATTTCCATCAAATTTTTTAGTGTGCCATCTCTTGAGCTACCTGCAGTTGTAGGAGGGGGTGTGGAAACAAGAGTAGGGGAATGGGTAGGGGTAGATTGAGACTTGGATGGGGGAGTTGCCTCTTTGATTTTTAGGGAT